>MNPL01003037.1:0-29905 GCA_002081605.1 Tropilaelaps mercedesae
TATATATATATATATATATATATATATATATATATTGATAATTTAGGTGACACTATTAGATCTATAGCTGTATAAGGGACTTTAATACTTCTCAAATCGACTAGGCAGACCCGTTTATCTATGATACCATTATCTGAATCTATGATAATAGAGACCATTTTTGTCAAATCGTTTGTTGATAGTAAACTACAACAAGTTTGTGCATTCGCTTAAGCTGTGTACCTTATGATGGTAATGCCTGGTATGTAAAAAGTGTAAATAATGTTGCTTTTAACGCTGTAGGCGAACGTAGCTATGACGGGTGCGATTCTCCCAGTCTTATTTCTAGCAAAGTTTATATTGCGATGAAAGTGTTTGAATGTAAGTTCAAAATTTCAAAATAGATCGTGTTACGAAATATTCTAGTGTTCAAACGGAGAATAGATGTAATGGGCGTACTATGGCATTTGTGAAAATTGCCAAAACAGGAAGTATTAGTAATATGCATTCTTTGCAAGTACGAGAAATCGTAATGCGGGGACCCTTGATACATTATTTTCTGAGGAACATTAGAATGAAAAACATTAGCAAAATCACGATTAAGTTTCGAGGTTTGAGGAAGAGTTTTTTACGTGATCAAGTTTGTTCAAAAATTGTACTTTGCGAAGGTGACCTAATCGAGATTGTGTGTGGCGTATAATTGGTGTCGATCACATTTTTGCAAATTAAATGTTTACGTAGAAGCATGCTTTTGGGACTATTTAGATTTTTAATTACCATTTTCTGAAGTACTGACCGCTGGGCTGACAGAATTGTCGTTTTTAGGTAGACAGTACTTACGTTCGTCGTACCCTATAGTTTGGTCTGTTGGCTCAGAAAAATATTTAAATTCTACTTTTTCATTAGTGGATGGCGGGTGTTGTCGCGAAATCATAATTGATTTTTGTTGGCCGTAATTTGTTAATATCGACAAAATGACGTCTAGTTTCAACATGTCGGTGCCCTACACGACGATTGCTTATCTCATGATCAGCATTAGACAGACAATTGACAATACCATAATTTTTCCGTAAAATTCAAAATATATTGTTTTCAATCAAACCCCCATCCTTATTCGCAGTTAATGTGTGAAAAACAATTATACACACCTATGTCTACCTAGTTTTAAAGATTGACTTAAACATTAAAATATTAAAATTTCTTATAATCGTCAAAAATTATATATTGGAATGAAAACAAATTCAAAACATCAAGTATATACGATGTATGTCTGTCACTATAACACACGCTTGTGTCTATGCAATATATTTCACTAATTTTATTTTGGATTTTCATTAAAATACATTAAAAATACAACTACTGGATAGTAGTTGGATTGGGAAATATTTATGATATCAGAATTAATTAATAGAGGAAATCCATCATTTTTCGACAGAACGCCTCTATCGATACATTGAGCAACATAACTGATCGGAGGAGTATTATCGGAGTTGAGGTTTAATTTTGAAAGAACTTTAAAAACATGGCAGACATTTTCTTCATCGATTACGTGACTACGCAAAAGTTTTTCTTCGAAATTATTTCCGTATAGTAATCTATTTAAACACTCTTTCAAAAGTTACGATGCATTTGAAATTACTAAATTAGGGAGACCCGTGTTATTAGGCTCGACTTCACTCTCAACTACTGTCGCACACATCCTACAAACTTTACTTTGTAAATATACAAAAACAATCCATTATCTGTGCTATATTCACTATATAAACCATTCTATATATATGTCTCACAAAAGTTATAGTAAATAAGGGATCCCACAGGCAGTTGACGGAGTTGACTGCACAGAAAGTGGTTTGTCGTTGTATTTTTACAAATGAAACTCACTTGCCTAATTCCCTAAAGCCCACCATTGGTCGCGAGCTTAGAATTCACATCTTGGTTGATTTTTATTGTCGGAATGATAAAATTAAAACTGTTGCTTAACCTGCGTGTCTTCTCCGTAACTCGTGTTCTTCGTGATCACGCTCCAATTTTTATTAATGTAGAGGGCCCTTTCGATTGTTCTTCCGAATTACCCTAGTTATTGGTTTCTTCCAGTACTCAGCCTAAGATAATAGTTTATTGGCTGATTGGAACCCCAGCGTTCGTTCAAAGTTTCTTGGATCCTATTGTAATCTTTGACACTCAATGAGGGTTCATTCCAATGACTCTCAAATTTTTTTCTTTATGCTTCATCACATAAAAGTCAGGCCGCGATAAGGATATTCTGTATTCTGTAAAGGTATGTTGAAAACGTCCATATTCGGTAAGCATTTGGGTGAGGTAATAGGTCAGCTGCCCATGAGTTTCTATAAACCACGAACGAACCTCCCCAATCAGTCCTTTGGTTCATTTTTTGCCAGGCTGGCTGCCTTCCATACTCCCTAAGAAACTTTTTGAACGTGCAGCTTGTCCGTCGACAAGTGCTTGTTATGTGGCTCGGCATGTTCTCGAAGCCGTTTGTTTTGCATATTTTAGTTTCTTAGTCGTTCTTAAATACTTGGCGGTACAGGTCGGGATCGAGTATACTGATGCTCGTACCTTGAAGGTTACCGGTCTCGTCCGCTTGCTGCCGATTATCCACATTAGCTTCGATCTTCTCTGTAGCCAAATCGAGGTAATACCCCTGCATCCATTGTCGATATGTTTGAGAGCCTGTGATGATAGCTTTTGAATCCACTCCATCTCCGCTTCTACCCACCAATAGTAGGCTTCTGTCGTCAATATGGGTCCTTGAAGTGATTTTCTATGGTGGCCTTTCTAAGTGAAGCATTGCATCGTAGGACACGTTTGACAGATCGATCGCTAACTGAACCCTACGGAAGGTCTTCCAACATTGCTTTGTGCCTCTTCTCGTCGCCCCAAGTGATCTCCTTTTATGAAACACTTCTTTACTGTAATGCCCTACAAATGAAATCCTGTCGTGCAACCCAATTTAGATGGCTATAATATTCTGAAAGCATCAAGTCAACATGGCCTTGCCTTTCTTTTAAGGTAGAATATTTTTCTTTTAAAGACCTTTTAGAGATTTTTCTTTTAGAGAGACTTAGAGACCCGATTCAGTGTTAGATTTTCCGCGGATGAAAACGGTCTTTAACACATTAAAGTTACTTCCTCTCCCTTCTCACTGCCTTTGTAGAAACGCAATCACTTCAGAATTATTTCAGTTCCATTGGTGAATTTATAAAACGGGATTGTTTTCCGTTGTGTACGCGTCTTGTTTAAACATGCGATTTCCCTCTTCATATTGCAGTGCGCATCAATGCTGTCCTATGTCTCAAGTCTTTTTTGTTTCGCCAGTAGCGATTTCCAGCAATTGCTTGAACACTGATGCGTTGCAGTCGACGCAGGTACTTTCTGGCAGTAATTATCCTCCACTTACAGACTCAAGGCAATATTTTCGCCTACTTGCCCTATGTATCTTATGAACTTAGTTTTTTTCCGGTTCGGTGAGAAATAGTATCGGCCCAGATGAAACTTATTGCGTCTTTTGCGGCTCTTTTAATCGTAATGGCTATCTCTCAATCTACGATCCGGATGGTCGCCTCTTCAGCATCGCTAACCAATCGCTGCTTTGGCCACGCTATTGTGATGTTGGCTCACTTACAAGGAAAACTTTAAGTCGCTGGTCTGTCTCCGAGCAAATCGTGGGGTGCCTTAGTATGTTGAGATTTACCGGTAACATACTCAGCATTATTGTTCTTACTGTATGAGTCTTTACCCTCCTGTCGTCCTTGCTTTTGTGTATCCTTGCAGACCTTTTTTTTGCCCCCGTTGACGTCATCGTTGTTCTGGGTGCTGATTTGTCCTTCAAGGAAAGAAGTAAGTATTCTGATCCTTGCCATATTCTGTGTCATGGTTTTACCTTTATTTCTCTACGTGTAACTCGAAAGCTTCTGTTTGAGTTCCTAAAAAAGCCTCGGGTGAAATTAAAGCTTCAGGCCTTCTCTATGAGTGGCACTTCTAATGCTTATTTTTAGGATAGTAGCCATGTTTTAAGCGCCTTAAGCCCGGCTTTAAAGACTGTCATAGTGTTCTGCGTTATTTAGCTGTATACTTTAGGTTTTAAACTTGGCTAACTTTTTCCGTGGCTGACTCAGCTAGGTTTCTACAACCTCCTGTTTCTCATTTACCAGCATACGCAGCCCTCGTTTCGCTTCAGAGTCACGGTTTTTTTAGGTTCCTCGTTTTTCCACCGTTGTGCACGAGATGCGCTAAAGTGCAGCCGGCCTTATCCGAGCTTTGGTGTTTGCATCGCATACTCCGTTAGAGTTCTAGCTAGTTTTTTGAGGTTGAAATTTGTGGCTCCCAACTTGTTTGTTGTGAAATGGGGTTTATCGGCTTTATTGTCGTTGTCTTTGGGGTGTGATATAAACACACCCTTTTTTGAAAGGGGTAATCCGAGAAACATCTTGATACCTTTAGCCTCTTGCTGAGCCTCGCTAAGATGGCCGGCTATATCACCTCCTCTACGGTGCTTATCAATGCATATTGCACGATCAGAAAACACCCGGCAACTCTTCCAGAAAATCGGAAACCTGCTGGCCGCCAAAAATCCGTCCACAACCGTCTTTAGACTTTCTGGGTTCACACTTACTAAAGCCTTGGACTCAGTTACCAGTACCTCGTCGAGGCCCGGATCTTTTATTTTACATGCGCATCCTCCAGCACACCGGCGACTGCAGTGAAGTGTGTTTTCAAAATGGGATTGACCCCCCGGAAAGCTTGGAAAAACTTCAATCGCTCGGCTCATGAATGCCCTCTCTTTCTTTGATGGTCAGGGGATGCAGCTTCGAAGTTTCCTTATAACCACCCTATAAATAAATCTCCACCGGTCCATCTGAACTTTCCCTGTAAGACTCCTCCTCCCCTTATTCTTTCCTCTTTTTATTCTTACCGACAGCAGTGCTGCCAGTCACTAGTACTTAGAAACGGTGTACTAACCACAGGCGATACAAAGATCTACATCATTGTTTTTGTCCAAAAACCAAGCTCAGATTTTGGTGATGGCCTGTAATACATTCGGATTCATCATTGGTGCTGGTAACTCTTGGCTTTGTGCCTTTGGAGACGTCGGTATAACCGTAGTAAAGAACTACAGTTTGCTATTGCGGTAGAAGGCATATGTGTTTCCCGAAGGCTCACGCCGTGCGATCTTCAACTTTCAGCTTTCAGCTTTGAGCTTTAATTTTACTATTACAGACGGGTGGGTGGCGAGCGGCTACCGTAGCAATCGGTCGAGGTCGCCTGCCAGGTTCCCCACCACATCCGAGCTATCTATCCCACAAGCTGTGGCATGCCGCCAACTCACTAAATGAGCAGCGTCAGGGTCGCGTCTTTTTTGTCCACGTTGTTTAACTTATACCAGCATCCTTCCATGTCGCATTTATTCCATTAAGACTAGTGTTCCAACAAGTTGCAGCTGTTTTCCCACGTGTATTGCACGAGGTCCCAAGTTGTCCTAACTTGTAGGTCTGACGGCGGGTCCTGTGATCGTTAAGGACTGAACGTATAGTCGACCTTGTCGCGTATGTTGCGTTCATACCACAGAGGTTGCCGATGTCCATGGTCGCGAAACCAACATGGTGTAAATGTATGACCTTTCGATTAATCTCGTTTTCGAAGATTACTGCTCCTCCCATTTGGGCTCCGTTCAATTGAATGCGCAGCATCTTTTCAGCCCCAAACGTATTTTACATCAAAACTTTTTAGTCGCTGGGCTAGCCAATTCCCTCATTTTCTAGATATCCATTTCGTTCAAAAAGTGATAGATCACCAAACCTTTTGTTTCCTCTGTTGCTGTCATCAATTTCCAACGAGATTTTTGCTCGAAAGGTACTGATCATAATGGTCTCTTGCCCATGACGAAGATACTTGGGACCTCCTTCTTTTCTCAGTCCAGCTAGCCCAGAATGCTCTGTCCGTACCTTAGTAAATAAAGAGGATATTATTCAGCTAGATGGACGCATTGAAGCTAGAGAAAATTATCGTGTGGTTAACCGTCTAGTCCAGAGGCGCAGAAGGCGAAAATTTTCAAAATTATTTGTTCGCAACAGAAGAACAGATTGAGAAGGCTTAATCACTAGTGATTTTTACGAATACTTCAAGTTTTTCCTAGTTTTCATTTATACTCTCTTCTATGTATTCTCTGCTATGTATTCTTAAGCCATACTTCCAATGCAATGACCTTGCAGGACTCACACGCAAATCTAAAATAACTTTTCCGAAATATTTCTTGAGAACTTTTTCCAGATCTTATCTATTTCTCCAAATCTTTCACATAACACAAACTCTAAGTCGGGGATGGTCCGGCAAAGCGGAACAAATGAAAATGGCAGGGTAAACCCTTGTAAATAAAATTTTTGCAAACTTCTTCGAGTTACCTCACCACATAAATTGGGTTTCAGCCACAACTTACTGATGAACTCACAAATACATGTATGCTTGCGAAACAATTAGCTCAGCAAGAATGTTTGTTCGACAGGTTTTACTAATGATCACCGAACACTTTAGATTATCAAAATATCTCTTACTCTTTATAATTTACCGTAACAAGCAATGCGGTACTAAGATGTGTGAGGTCATAATACTTGGAAATAGAGCTTATCATAAAAAATCGTAAATAGTGGATTGCCCGTTAAATATAATTGGATTAAATACGACTCATTTCTAATCTGCTTAAGAGGTATAGATATTCACAAATGTTGAACATATCTGATGCGTATTTTGATAAAAGGACACCTTTCGCAGTGTTCACACAAATGCAACTTTCGGTTGGTGGTAGTATTTTTCCGGACAATTTAGTCGACAGTGACGACCACTGGCCGGCACATTCCTGAAGGCTTTTTTGTATATTTGGTGACCATGCTTCTATCAGCCGTGTTCCCCCCTCATACTTAGTCATTATCGGTTGCCGAGGGCCATGTTTCCACCTAGTCGAATGTTCAGCCCATATGGTCCTAGCAGGCCATCCCCACGCTGAAGAACCCCAAGTTCTTTATACATCAGGCGACGACGGTTCGTCCCACCCCCTTTCTCTCTTCCTATATTATGAATGTACGCTGGCCCAACTCGAACTCTCCGCTCTTATGCTTGTATGGTGCGTTCTATGAAGGCATCGAGACACCCCAAGGGCACTCGCGCTGTGATGCAGCACGCGAAGGCGGCGTAGCGGCTAATTATAACGAAGGTCGGTCCGCCAGCCGATCGAACAACGATGACCATAACGGCGGAATCGCCAGATGACGGCGACGGTGATGATGGCGGCGGCGAAGGTGACCATAAGTGACAGAAAAGCTTCGGTAGAACGTCGCATCGAGCGGAGAAACATATGAAGGACAGGTTAATTGTGGGCGTCGCCAGGAATGTATCCAACTTATAAAACAAACTTGATGTCCCCCCGGTGGCTGAGCTCGACACTTTGCCAGAGGCGATTTTTGAAAGAAGCAAATACTTTGTATTTTTGGGTGGGCTCCCGAGTCGACAGTCATCTCAACGTCCACCATAGGCTGGGCATCCAAGAAATAAGTGAAATCTATTCTAATAATACAAGCCACATTTTTATATATTTAGTCGTACTGATCAAGTAATGAGATACCTTGAAAGAGCATACGCCTTTCTAGCAGAAAATTCATGTCCCTTGAACATGATTTTTATGTAGAAAGTTTACCTGGAATCTAACTGGTATCCATAATATTTCTAAAATATTTATTATGTTCAGTCAAATTTTAAAATAGTAAAAAAAAGTAGCAAGTCATGTATAAAATCAAATATCAACATGTTGTCAGTCAGAATTGCCTACAAAATCGATATGGTGTAGTAAATAGTCGATTATAGTTTTGGATAAATCGGAACTAATTTCATTAACGTACTCTACAACGTTGGTTTGGAATTGAGTTGTTGTTTGTTTTTTCTCCGCTTTCGTTCGGTGCGTCACACTGCCCCTTGAGCTAATGTACCCATGTTTCTGCCAAGCGTGAGCCAATCAACTAACGACCAAGAGCAACAATTCGAACGATGTTAGAGTATCTAAAACCTAAAAACACTAAATAAGTAATAACATTTTTGTCAGTGGTCTATGTACTCAGAATAGCTAAAAAATATGAGTATATATGTCTATGGTTTAGAAGCCTCCTCCTTCTAAACCATTCGAAAAACTCTTCAGAACTTTGCTGTAATTTTAGCTGGCTCTTCGCGTTTCGAATTTCAGAGAATAGATGAATGATTCTCAATTTAGCCAATTTACTTTATGTTGATAATCTTGATGATCGCAGTGATGTAACTGAAATATACGGAGGTAACTGACAGAAGTCTATTATTTACGAAAGATATGTAAGTACTTGATTTGTGTGCACGCGTTATCCAGAACTTTCCGTAGAGATCCGGCACTCGTCCATCGTCTAATAAGTGATTAAATGTCAGGCGTAGCGGAATTGATATTTCTGTGCCCACTCTCTTATAGTCAGTAGCCGCGGAGGAAAGTTTCATCTCTTGTTCATGTGTTGTATTCCGTGGCACACTGCCATAGGAAATACACCGAAGTCAACAATCTGGGAAGAGCGAGTATAATTCATATTTTCGATCATATTTCGCTTTTAGACGTTCCGTGCAATATACATAGAACCTGGCCGTATATGCTTTGTTCTACGATGGGCTTCTGTCGGTATAGAGCATTTTTAAATTTAACGTGCACACTACGAAATGTGTCTACGTTAGGCCGCAGCTGTGTGTCAAAATTATGCAGTTGTGAGTCAATTCATGTTTCAGTTTCGACATGTGCGTTTGTACGTTTTTTTCAATCGAATAGGAACTGTAATTTCTACAATGAGCCAATTATGTGATATGTATTTTTTTTATATATTAGCGGCCTCTTTATCCCTTAGTGCTTTTGGCCAGTCTGTTGCTTGAAAACTTTGGTCAGTCTCACTCTAATCATATCCTCTCCCTTGTTTGAGACCGATAGAGATCTTGGTATGAATCTTGCACCCAGATGATCGATCTCACTAAAACAAGGTCAGGTGGTGGGGTTTCCGTTGTCGGATCAGGCTGATCGTTGGGGAAGCATGGACAGCCAAGACGAGTACCGCCTCGGTCGGCACAGTCCTGTACGCCCGGCCTACCCTGATCGTCAGCGTCTTCTGTACTGATCTGACACGGTCACGATTCGCCTTTGTCTTCAATATATTGTCGTCCCGTGGTGCCAACTTGGCTGCCACGTGTTTCACATGGGCGTTGTCGGTAAGCCTAGTGTCGAGAAAAACACCGAGGTACCTGCCTCTTTTCTTCTGAGATTACCGTAGCCGAAAACTTTAACGCCCTCTGGCAACCCCTCGAGTTCCAACACAACCTTATAGTCCAGGTTCCCTAGGACCGGTCTAATGATCGAACCCTGCGGAACCCCTGCCGTTACTTCATACGTTTGCTCAGTCGTGAGCAGCGAACGTTTCTTGCGATATTACGATATTATCCTCCGCACATACGGCGATATCTCCTCCCTGTGCAACGCCTCCAGAACCATTCCAGTTCGTAAAGTCAAACGCGTTTTTGAGATCCAGGAGATTGAGTAAAACAGAGGACCTCATTTTCGACGTTAATCATCCTTCAAACGCCCGTTTCAAGACTTTCTTCAGTGGCATGAGAATAGACCTGTTTCTACGGTAGCGACTTACGCTCCGGTAGGGCGTTCTTCAGTTCGATTTCATCGTTTAGTCTTGCGACCAGTACGTTTTCGAAAACGTTGCCCGCTGCGTCAAGCAGGCATATGTGTCAGGCAGGAAACCGTTTCCTTCCCCCCAGTTTCGAAATTAGGATTCGCAACATGCATTTCTATATTTCCAGGTACAGGCCCTCCGCAAGCAGTTTGTTGGTTGGAGTCGTGAAAATATTTGGCCACCGCTTGCCTAGAAGCTTTGCCGGAGGAACCCCGCCTGAGCGTGGTGTTTTCCCGGACGCTAAGCGTTTAGCCGCCTGCGCCACCTCGTCTTGCGTCACCTCCGGAATATCCCCGTCTATCTCGATCATTTTGTCTTCTCTTATATAAGCTTTCTCACAGGTTCACCGAGGATAAGCTTCCAAAGCCACGTCATGACGTCGGACGTCTCAAGTCATTCCATAAAGTAAATCGGAGTGCAATTGTAGCAAATAAGGATGTAATCAACGAGACGAAATTACAGCGAAAATGGTTGTGATCGACCTTCATAGGTATTCTATGATGAAGACGCCCTGTGTGTGCGAATGTGCATGCGAAGAAGATACCACAGCGGTTCTAGCCGTCGAGATGACAAGTAATAGCAATCATGTAGTACTACTGGGAAACTTACCATGCCCAAGCAGTTAGGCGTTTTGCTTATATAACTTTCCTTCCTACGTATGAAAATGGTGTGCTCAGAACAAATTCCACAGTGCAATGGAATACAAATTTAAAACTAAGGGCACATTTTTAGCATTCTTTGGAAACAAAGAAAAGACGCTGATGCATCGTGTTTGTGCCTGCTTAAGACATATTTTCTCATAGATAAGCGTTGCACGCCAAGTGCAAATACCTACAGAAAATATTCTAATCATGTTGGAGTGTACAGTAGACACTGTATGTTCTGATGACAAAGTGTTGTCTTCCGATTCGTGCATTCGTAACGCAAAATGAGTATCTGAAAAGGAACAGTTTGGGCAAGCGATACCGCAATGAAAGTACACTCTAGTACAAACACTGAATAAATTTGATAAGATTATTTAAATTGATTCGTTTAACTATTATTGGAATATTGCACCGAGGCCGTTTTGTTTGTAAATCGCATTTATATGGGGCCCGAAGTTAATAAAAGACCCAAATAAGTCGACAATATTTGGACTTGCGGAAGCTGTACGCCAACAGCTGATTTTACTTCGAATTCAATCGTCTGTTTAATAAGCAATGGTTGGGACTCAATCATCACAGAAAAATTTAAGGTTTCAAGGAACTCCTCGAAAAGCGTTATTCCTACCAGACAGGATGTTCGCTGTTATCCAAGATTTTCCAACTTGAATAAGCTAAACTTCTTCTTTTTAGGTGTTTCAAAATCAGTGTCGTTTATTTTCCCACAATATTAATCTCGAGAACAACATGGCAGTTTGCTAATGACATTGGGAAATGAGACTGGTCACAATATTCCAGCTATAGGAAAAAAAAGCGCAAAAGTAACGAATAAAAAAGGTTGAAAGAAGAATGTATGATGCTGCATATTTTCTGTGAAAACTAAAGAAACAGAAAAGTTTGTAAAATCATTTCTTAACAAATATTAACAAATACATGGCAATGCGAGGTGGTTATGACATCGTTTTTCGATTTTGTTAGCTATGTTGAGAGATACGATAAAGTATGCGAGAACTTTACATTTAGATATTTTTTGACGCATTTATTGGTAAACTCGAATTTCTAGTACTTACTGCCAGTCTTAGAATCTTAGCGTTGGCTTTCTAAGCAACAATTTATTTAAAAGGTAGTTGACATACAGCTATCTTCATTCGAAATTGATATCACATATACATCAATGTGAATACATAAATGGAAGAACATACCTGCCGCACAGTTGTCCGTAAGGGAGATTTTGTGAAAGGAAAATTTTGTGAGTGGAGATCTAAACTATCGTTTGTTTGTTAAACTACAAAAGAAAAAAAAACACTCACAATACGAAGCTAAGATCTGCAAAAAGATATTTTTTACCACTGCCGCAATGTTGAAAGCTTATTTTAAATTCTGTCAAGCCCTTAACCGGTGCTACCGGTGTATAAACAATGGCGATCAAAATTGTCTTTAGGCCAAAGAAATATTTTCCAAAAATGAGAATATTTTCAAGAAATGCCTGACACCCCCTAATAATAATAATAAAGTTGTTTTTTTAATATTTACCACTCTGGAGAAAAAGTGCAGTGTATTGCAAAAAGTGTGCACAGATGTTCACGAATATGCAAATTTTCAATTATTACGTATAGTTTAAAAAAAAATGGTAATCTATATGCTCGTTATTCTTTATATAGAACATTGAAAACATTAAAAAATTTATTGATGAAATTGAACCTGATGCATGCAAAAAAGTCATTGAAAATGTAAACTGTATCACTATTCTCAAATATTTATGCTATAAGCCCGCTTTCACACTCGTGAAAGATACTAAAGATTAATCGGCACTTGCTTGTTGTACACGGTCGCAGCCCAAAAAACTGTATTTTTTCTGAATTACCACCAATGCAGCATTATTTCGGTCACCAATAATTACTACGATTCATCCAGTAAATTTCAATACTACTTAAAATAGTGCGATACTGACACATTTAATGACGACAAAATAGTATACTATTGGGCTTGTGAATAAACGTGTGTGGTTACAGTAAAAAACCGAATTTTCTGCCATATGTGAAAAGATTGCGGTTATTCGTTCAAATTTACTTTAGCTATCATACTGAAACCTTTATATACTTCAACTCACTAATGACCTTAAGACTTTCTTGTACAGGACGCCTATGAAAAATCAAATGCAAGTTTAATTATATTCCGCTGTAACTGTAGACGCTGAGATTGGCAGCCATTTTTTGTACGTGTATTAGTACTCGCGATGTTCATCTTGTAAAGCCAAACACTACGGCTCTAGGGTAACTAAAAATGCTTGGGTATTCATTGAAAACGATGCATACGTTGAATTTTTGCAACGCTGCTACACGATAAAGACAAGTGTTTTTTGAGATATTTTAATTCTTATTAGCCAACGCCCTGTGACATCGACTTGAATGACTTTTGGTTTTAACATAGTTTCCCTTTTTATTTATTACCGAAGATCTGTTCTTGTCTAAATGGCTGAAGAAAAAATAATTTATAGCTGCTCTTTTTTGACCTCAAATAACAAGCGGCACAAGAAATGCCTGTGCAAAGTAAGCTGAATTTACTTCGATATAGCTGAAATTCAATGAACATTAAATATTGTAAAAGACTTGATTTTCTTTTATATCGTAAAAAGCCAACAAACGAACTATTTTCAATAAAATTTCTACGAACATTGCTAGTAGATAAGTGTAATTAAAAAAAGGTATTGTCTGAGGATTGGCAAATTCAACACAAAAAGCAATGAAATAGCTCAACCACATGTATCTTTATGGTGTCTGAAATGCGGGATGTCGTTGGATCATCTATTTATTTTAATGGCTAGAGTCCCATTGGCGTTTTGTGGAGCGCAACGCTTTTGACCCAAATAAATTTCCTCCTAAGGTCCGTAAAAACAAAATTTACGGAGACTCATCTCATGAGCTTCGAATCTCATTTGTTACTTACATGGTAAAATGACATACTGGAAAAATTTTTAAGTTGACCTGGAAACTCCCTGACTTGAACAAGCACAGCGATCCGCAACCATCCGTCTGGCCATAGAGGGCGAGAGTGAAAATTTGGTCTCGCTTTCAAAAAAAATGCAGAATGCATGTACATTAAAGTCACTCAACATCCGCTGACTCAAGTGGGCCAGGGTTAGCCACGAAATGATCAAGGCCAAATCTACAAAAGCACCTCCAAGGTTCGTAGCTACCTGTGAGAGGTAGTATGCCGGTAGCAAGTATCGAGTCAAAAAAGTAAATAATAACCACCTTAGCAGCTAAAAGAGTAAAAATATATTCTTTCAAAATTTAAGTGACAGTCAGATATGAAAACTTCAAAGCAGTAATATAGAAGGCCGTGGAAGCAAATGAGTTAAAGGGACAGATGACAGAAAACGTTGAGAGTACCTTACCAATAATTTCAGAGAGAAGACAGAACTGACAATGTGAACCGTGAGCTATTAACAAATAATTTTCTTCACAAATTATTCAAGTGAAATTAAGATTTTGGTGAGATAGGCTGAACCCAAGATAAAGAGAATTTGTAAACACGAAACGCGTAAAACAGAACGGACAATCATGGTTTGCCTGATCCCCTGGCCTACGAGACGTTGTAAAAAAAAAGGGTCTAATTAAGAAAAGACTATGAAAACAAGGTGAAGGATATTGGACAAGAGCAGACCATAGATAGCATTTGAAAGCTTGTTGAAACGGTTGTATTACTTTAGTCCAACTAATGTTGTCTCCATTCACATATAACTCGAACAGTAAATCAGATTGCCGCGTCACCATTGACCTAGTGGAGAATTTACTTCACGAACAAGTCCAACATGATGATCGTAATTACTACGTTTCCTGACATGCCATAGAACATCTGTCGCAAATACACAATTATAAGAGAAAAGGCATTACATGCTATCTTATCTCTTGAAGGCAAGCGTCAAGGAAAAAGATTACCTGTGCAGCATTGAGCATGTGCTAAATATGCGTAGGTGTTGTATACATACATAGGTAGCTATGGTTAAAAAAAGAAAAAATGGTGACTTCAGTTTCTGCGAGGTGCTATTCATTTTAGAATCTCGATATTAACTTAAAAATTCTCTATTAAATGTGAATCGGTTCTGAGGATTAAACTTATTTATTGTGCGCTAACAATCGTAAATTGCGGCCAACGGTGCCAACATTTTTTCTTGAAAGGAGTTTTCAAACCTACACTATTTAATAGATATCTTAGTTTCAATCTCTGAGTATTTTTTATTAAGCGCATAATCTCGGTCATTAATAGATTATTTTAAGCAAATTAAAATTTCTTTTAAAAACTAAATTCCAATTTTTTTTTTATGTTATTTTTATAAAAACGGCTTTTTTATTAAACATTGGTATGGCGGATTCATTAAGTCTATATGAAGTTGTTAAACTTCGTGGATTTTAAAGCGCACCATTTGTTAACAAATTTGTTTCTGTCTACCATCAATGTAAATGATATCGTTAGAGAGCCAACGGTTTTCATGGTATGCCTATAATACATGCATTTTAAACGGTATCGTTATATTAACACCGTCATCTAATCTGTCTGCAAACACAATAGCCCAATCACCTCGCTTGCATATATATTGCTATACTTGGTATATAGTTTACATCCCAGAGTCGGGCTTTTAGGAAAACCAGATAGCAGCGCTTGCAACTGATGTATCTATACCAGAGCGATATATCAATGACTCTTACAAGTTTGCACATGAGATATGATATCCTTCTTTCGATAGATCCGTGTCGCCTTGTGATCGATTCTTAGGTGTTATCTGATTTAATGATGATGTGTCTGGTTTATATATATATAAAGTAAGCAAAAACTAATTTCAAAAGACGCCAAACAGTTCAAATAACATATGTCTTATTGCTTATTGCGGCAATCCTTTTTCATTTGTAGTAGCAAACATGGAAAGGCATGCCCAAAGTATGTCTGCTGATATAATCCATCAGCCGGCTATCCTTAAACAAATTATAATAAAAATGAACACTACGTGCATGAATAATTTACACGACTTGACTTCAAAGGAGCTTTTATGATGTACCGGGCATTTCATCTACTTGAACAGATATTTACGATCAAGTTTAAAACTAAGCAAGTAAATCTAGGTGATTTTTCCATTTTGATATTTTCTATTTAGTATGCAGAAACCTTTCAGAGCCATTACATCCGTAACAGGCCTGTCGTACTACAGATACGAATTTAAATGCTACGTGTAGACAGCGTTATTTTTATCCTGATCACGCAATTGTGGATTATAACATTAACTCGGGCAAATGTTATGCAATTACGATGCTTTAGCTGAAGTTTAAAGCCCGAAACTTGGCGAGTGATAGGCCGTCGTCTTGCTTATCCAGCCATTTCGGTGTCAGCTCGCTTGTTTTGGAATTCCCCCACAGTACTTGCTTACCTGTATTTCTCAGAATTCCAACGGAATAATTAAGTGGATCCAAGTAAATATGAAGTTTTTATTTACTAAAAATTTAAAAGTTAGCTTAAATATAGGTACACAGGGATGTATGGCAACTTTATCATAGCCTGCAAGTCTATACCTATAAATTTGTTATCATTAAAAATAAAAATTTACTTTTAACTCACGAGGCAACGGATGGACCGCAAGGTCCCGTAAAACAAAGCGTGTCCTAATTTTGTTCCTTATCACTGTTAAATATAGCCGCATTTTTTTCCAGCAAGAATCTTTTGGAATAAACAAAATGCTTTCTACATATTGCAAGCAATATTTAAATGAGAAATATTCTTGTTGCACTTATTCAGATTTTGTAGGAAAAAGTCTGGAGATAATACTTGTCAACCAAGTTTTACAGTGACATCAACGGTTCGTTGTGACTGAATTAGTGCTCGTAACTACTGTATATGAGCTACTATAGAGCATGAGGAAGCCAAATGTACCTTGGTTCCATCGAACAAAATAAGCTACTAGATCAATATCAATAATGCATAACGTTCGAATGATTATAGTCAAATGATAAAACACAGATATTTTATTGAGGAGAGTGATTTGCTATTTATTGATAAACTGCTTGTAACTAAAATACTATTGAGTATTATGTGCCAGGTGCACGGCGTCTGCAATTATCAATAAATTAAGTAAGTAATGACATTACCTGGATTCCTGCGTAGGTACACAAACATTTACGCGGTATCCACACGATAAGCGGATACATCTCAAGTTGAAACTTGTTTATGAGAACGCCACGGGTGGCGCTGCAAGCGGTACCCGAAATAAGATAAATTCTTCCCAGACCTATGAGAAGGCAAATTGTTCATTCAAGTTCCTGATCATGATAAGAGAATAACTGGAGAGAGCCTTCGGCGCATTGGCGGAGTGCATCTAGTAGCAGCTACTAACGTGCAGCACGGAGGGCGCTGTTGTGCGCCAAGTCTTGATGTGGGCTGACCATGGTGAGGCCCTGCGCCTTTGGCCGCCCCCTACATGAGGCCCATCCACGTCGGTTAGCTCTACAATGCAATAGACTCTCGACGATACATCGTGCCATTGCAGAGAGACCACACGAAGCGCCACCTATCGGCTGCGCCGACAAACATTGAAGTCATTCGCTAAATCAGCCTAAGTTTCAAGCTGCTACAAGGGCCTGACATCATGCGTCTCCCTCTGACTCTGGCAGGTCGGAGCCCGATCGGCAGAGGGGCGGCAGCACCGAGCAGTAGTAGTGTCTTGTATTGTCGCCCGACGCGGCCACCACAGTCTGTCCCTTGCGAGTCTTCGCCGGCGGGTAGATCAAGCCGCCATCTTGCTTCTATCTGCCGAGCGCCAACTCCCGTCCTGTTCTCAACTAAGCATTTGTTCGCCAAGGAAGAGCCTAAAGTGCACTGAGCGATCAACTGCGATCCCCGTTAAGTTTGTTAGAAAATGTTAGCCTATCGAGCTATGGGAAATCATCAGCTCACTGCGTCCTCCATTAAACTACAACCGCAGCAATATTGAAAGAAGCTATCCAACTCATTACCACCGAAGTTCCGCGCATCGAGTCGTGAGATCATGGCTTGACCATCGGGCATCCGAGTGCTGCACCACAATTTATTTCAGCATTGTTTTCATCCGACCAGCTAAGCCGGCCTCTTGAGGGTTATCAGGTGCAAAGATAAGACCAAGCCATAGTCAATACTTCTAACCAACCCTCCCGCCCTCCGGAACTGACGGCCATGGCCGCCAGTCAGCCACCAACGTGAAAGAGGTAACGTGGCGTGACACAGTCGTCACATGTGCTTTTACCACATTTTTTGCTATTGCAGCTACCTTAAGGTGCAAGTTGGGGAGAAGCATAGTGAAAGTGGTGTGTTACATAGGCACCCTCTGTCTGGTCACCATTTCCGTGGCTTAGCTTTTATTTGCAAAAACAAACACAAGTAGATAACAGCAGCTTAATTTTCTGTACGTAGTGCTCGATAGTGTTTGTGGAGCCAACCGAATATTAAAAAATCTACCCGACGATAGTTTTCTGCAAGTGTAAGCATGAAGAGAGCGGCATTGATGGCTCACCGTCGCCATGCTCATACCTCCAGATTAACGACTTTTCATTGGAATGTCAAAGAGAAGGACATAATTCAACTCTAACAAGTAGCAAAGGCTCCTCGACACGTAATCAACTTTAAGAAAGAAGCAGCAATTGCAACTACTATATTCCCAAGAACTCTCTTCGTCCATGTCTTAATTCGGACCGAAACAAGTAAAGAAATCAGGTTATTAGCTAAAGCCAGTAGCAGTCAGGCTCTTTATAACGTCAATGCGCGACGTGGCAATATAACAGTAAAACGAAGAGGGACATAGAAGCTTCTATTCAGCTACAGGACGCCGCTATAGATTGGCATTCTATCTGGCTCATGTCAGGCCTCTAGAATACGAAATGCTAAAGCGTGGAAAAATATAAATGGCTGCTGCTTCGTAACACAGTCATCACAAACCCTTTGGTCAACTGACGATTGCACTTGATTACCTAATTATAGACAAATTGTCTGCTTTTCCTCCTCGAACCTAGCAATACAAGACATAAAGGGACAAAGAAAAAATGCGAAGACAGTGACCTGTTACAGTTAAATCTACCTACTGAAACAGAGTCGGTAGTAAATAACAACTGTAACATTTTAACCTTAACCTTCGAATCGATCGATTGAGTTTAGGCGAACTTGCTGGAGCTTAACAGCCAGTTTATCTTCCTGGCTGGCCAAGACTGCCAACAGCATTGGCAATCGACGACAGCTTCATAGTGCTATTAAAACCAGAAAAGCACTGCTACTGAAACTGATAGCTGTTTCTTGTTTTGCATCATCTACCCACATACGTCAACAACAATCAAGCAAACTAAAATGGTGAAATTCTGTATGTGTGTGCATGTGGGTGAAACTTAATTTTGCCATTTTAACCATGCTTCTACTACAATCTAGTTTACGGCAAGCGTACGGACTTTCCACAACTTACTCACTCGGACCATATTGTGAGGAAAATCAGTTTATCGGACATTAAACCAGGTGCTTCTTGCTGCAAGGAGTCTAATCCCAGTGCAAGGGACCAGATTAACACCTACCAGTGGTGACATCAAACCACCGTCAGCAGTCACCTAGTACGACCCGGGCCATTGTGCGTTATCTGTGCGATTGGTCTATCTCACACAAACGGCCTTATCATAACTAAGGGTAAACGACGTACGTTTCCGTCATTTTATCTTTTGTAATGATCCCGCTGAGCTCGGGAGAAGTTAATACCCGATGAAGTGCGTTTAGACAGATAAACAGACATAGAGATATATCCGAGTGCGAAATAAACTATATAACTATCCACTATACTTGCCTACCCATTTCCAACTGCTGCTAATAGTAACGGTAGAGACAGCAAGGAAGAAAAAAATCTAAAGTAAACAAACGACGAACGGATGACTGATATATGTCTATCATCTGCCACCTGCAAAAAAATAACAAGACAAAGTCATACTGCTACAACATTATAAGCGTCACTTCGAACCACTTCCTTACCTATGACAACGAACTTTCGCAGCCTCAAGAAAAAGGAGTAATTTTGCACTAAAACGACCATATTTTCGCTTCTATATCTCCCACGCATCAGTAACTGGTATTAACCATATTGTAACTGATGTTGCCAGGAGTTTCAAATCGAAATTCATAACGAAATTATTCGACGACCACAGAGAACAGTCAATAAGTAGCAGACACACCATACGAACACCAAGGAGCTGGCATAATGGACGTGCAACTTCAGAATCGACAGAAACTACTACCAAGTCTTGTAGGATATCAGGACAGCATATGCAGGACCAATGTGTCTTTTCAATCATTCAAGATCCTAGTGACCAGCTCAAACTAGTTGTGAATCGATGTTCCATTACTGTGAAAGGTATCAATTGTTAACAAGTGAAGAGCAGAATCATGCCGATGAAGAGTGGAGGATGGGTATAATACTAATGCGCATCAAGGCATTATGAAGGAAATCTCAAAAACAATTTTCTTCGCAGGCGTTGATAATAGGCAGACAAACCCCAAGACAAGCGCTCAATTGATAAGGTAAATGTGTTAAAATCCGTAAAGACCTATCGATGAGTCGTTCATGTCAAAAGCAGTGCCTTCAGTAAGCAAGGTATAATTGCAAATGACTTGTCTAGTGGCCAATATGCAAAGCACAGTTTTCCTCCATCGAGTGAGCAACAATAAAGCGAAAGCTCCATTTGAACGAACAAGTGCAGTTTACGACAAGGTTATGCGAAGTTAAAAGCTTTTTTGTAGTCCGTGCAACCGGTATTTTTGAATTGACCTAAAACTATCACAAAAGCAATTCGACGCAAAATACGACCCAAAATCAGCGGCCTACAACGTCATTATTCGGTTGTGACAACTTGTAACTGCGACTGTTATCGCATTGGATCAGAAGCGACTTGCAAACAAAGCAGCGGACACACATCTTTCAGGGCTTTTCGTGGCATTTGACAAACCAGTTGAACGCACCGTAACATTACGTGAAAGCTTCTGCAAAGTCTGCCGCCGAAAAAAATCACCGATGAAAAAAGCCGTAGTTAGGCGACGAGAGGTTGTTCATGTTAAAGCTAAAACAATTCAGACTGAAATTTCATCTAAGCGAATGGACTGGCTGAAACGTGAGACTTCACTTATCATTTTAAGCAGTTCCAAGTAACCAATGGACCAACCAGTTACTCTGGTACTACGGGCCCGTAATATCGTCAGGCCTGTAAATTTTGCAAAGATCGCAAGTGGTAAATGACCCATCGATCACAGACACTTGTTAAATATATCGACTGCCAATCAGGTGTCACTGTCACTACCCAAAAGCATCGCTACCACTCCAGGCAGACACAGGAAGCCACGCGATTTTCATGTGCAAATAGGTGTGGCCATTTGTGCCTCGCTGTTCTGACTGCGCACGAAATGTACCGTGGCTTTTATCTAGCCGTGGCAAGTGTCTACAAGTATGCACTGAATAAAACCCTAACCAACGTAACGGGTGCAGTATATTGCAGTATATTTAGAAAGTTGGATTGCGTGTACGTACGTGTAATTGCGGAAGTGAATTAAGTGAACACTTCGATTAGAAAGACCAAAATCGTTTCTTGGTGGCCGCAGTGGGGCCAGAGGCCGCGCTGGTTTCCCCCGGTTGCCCGGGCGGATGATGGCCGCGGGAGCGGTCTCCTATCTACCCATATACACCTTACTAATACCCCAATTTCATAAAACGGTAAAAAACGCTAGAACCAAGCAACAAATTATCGTCGTTAGCTATTACAGCAAAAAGAGTAAATTTAGAGGAACAGGTTCTGGGCGAAATTTAAAGGACCAAGGAGATCATAAAAAAGACTCAACTTGCAACTCAGCAACCGCACCATCAATAACAACAGGTAGTGGAGGGACGTACATAGGTGGTACGCAGCCGGTGGCGGCTGGGCATCGTGAGCCCGTGCCGCCAGCGCCGCGCAGAGCGCGTCCGCGTGCTCGCAGACGACGCTGCTGTCTGCCACCTGCTCACTGTAGGCGGCGGTGTCGTCGTCGTATTCAGGAAAAGTCCCCGTATCTCCCGTGGGTGTTGCTACCAGCTGCACATAGTGGTTTTAAACCTCAACAAGGTACGTTCGATACGACGCAGATACGACGAACGCACCCTTGCCACATCGAACGCCACACGGTGCAACCGGAGCAAAAGAAAAAGAAAAAAAAAGAACCGTGGTGGCGGTACGAGAACGAACGATTGAGGCCGGACGACGTGTGCTGCTTCGGGACCGTGCGTGGGCTCCAAGTGACAAAAATTCGGCGTTGTTGTCGGTGTGTCCTACGACTTAAACGGGACGTGCGACGATTACCGCCGCCTGGTGCCTTTTCTCATAGCCAAAACAGAATTAACTGTCGACGAATCCACCAGTCCGTTCTAAAATTATCTGAATCTCACAAACTATCAAAGGAAAACTGTAAACCTCTTCAAACACGAACATCCACATTTGCAGAAAATGTCGACGTAAGGCGGTGCTGCGATTACATTGTGCAACGTACAATTTCGATTCAAAATATATTACTGAAGAGCACGGCGGTACGCTGTAGGCGGACATCATTTCAGCAGCCAACTTTGAAGTATACAAACATAACTGCATTAATAGCAGTGAGGTTGCGATTCAACAAAAAGGACCGCGAGAACAAAAGCACTCACAGAAAGAAAAATAGAATCCAAATCGCGAGACGTAACAACAAACGTAACCAACAAACAACCAGAACAAAAACTACAACCAACGACTGCCAAGCTTTATCAAATAAGCAACAAGAGCAGCTTCGAAAAGCGCCTTTTAAAGAGCATCTAGCGCATCTGAAGCAAGTACGTCATCATCAAGCCCATCTTAAACAACAACACAACTACTACCACCAACCACAACAACAGAAACAACAAACGCGTCAGTTACCTTTCCAACCTCAGCATCCACTTCTGCATCAAACACATAAAAAACAAGAAGCTCTTGAAAGAGTCTGTGAAGCGTCGACAATTTATAGGTCAAACGAAACGCAGCAACAAGACCTGCAAGAACAGTACAGGCAAGCGAACTCAGCAGAAGATCATTCATTTGGAACTACAAGATTAATAGGTGCTCAAAAACATCACAAAACCCGAATCCGTATTTAAGCCGTTATCATTCCAGCAGCAACAGCAAGAATACAAGGTAGATCCGTTAAAAATTTCCCTTGCTCAACGAAACCATTGTTACAAAGAGCCGACCAGGCAGACAGCTATCTTGGTAGAGGAGGATTGTCTTGTGTCAATATAGTGAGATCAACATCAACTTGAGCAATTGTGTAAACAGCGCCTAAAGTAAACCCGCGCTCTAGTCAGAACTGTTAGCAGCAATCAAGAACCATCGACATATTCAATCCCAGTCACCACAAAACCTCAAGAGGCACCAGCAAGAAATATCCGTCTCAGAGTGGACAAAAAATGCGTGTAAATTTTTAAAGAAAGCAGAAATATACCGTTTATTACATCTTCAAAAAATCAATAACAAAGCTAGTACAAAGTGGCAGTGAAGCAAGACTCCTTGTTTTTGTTGATTGGTAAATATTAATGATATCCGCAGAGCAAAAGAAAATTGGGAAGTTAAATGTTAAGCTTTTAAACGTCTCCTATGACACGTTGAAAATTATATATAAGCAAGTGGAAGTCTTCATATTCACGAAAGACCATAAAGGATTTGACCGTTACATTCATGATAATAAATTCACAAGCCCAGAATAAGCCCTGTTTTTATAGGGTAACTCCATGTGCCATAATGTGCCAGCTTCTCCAGACAAAAGTATGGCTATCTATACTTGCGACTTAGACTGAATGCCTGAAACTCTTCGTGAACTTCCAGTTTTGATTAAGACTTTCTCCTTCAAATAAATAAATCCGCGGAATAGCCCATCGTGCGTCTGCAGTGAAATTGGAAAATAAATCAAAGTTCAGGCTGATAACACGGAACGTCAATTTAAACTACACTTCCCGCAAGTGCCTCGTCCGAGTGTTTGGGCGCAAAGCATATCACCTGATACAGGCCGGTCAGGGTTCTGGGTAAAGCCGAGATTTATTCTCATCTTCAAAGCTTTGAGTCACGTCGACGCTGCGTGTAGGGTTAGCAGTCGTGCAGTTCCCGGAGCCGCCTGGTTGTCGGCCAGAGGCGGGGCGGGCCCCAGGGGAAAGCACCGGAGGTCGTCGCGCATTTCTCCATCTATTACTGACACTGAAACCTCCACTGCTGCTGAAATCACCGGCCAAAGTCACCGGCGCGAATACTTGCAACAAGATTTTCCACAGTACAGCCTGGCAAGAAGCTAAGAACAGATTTGCGTCACGCCCAATTGCAGCTCGTTTTCTGTGAGCAGCGTCAAAATGCGGCCGTATTGCAAGTAATAGTCATCAAGGTTGACCACTCACAGACGTTAAGAATATTTCAAGCGACAGGACAACGTCGCTGAAAATTCCGCAAAGCAAGCCGACGTAAACCGTAACAGGGTCACTCTGAGGTTCAAACTCAGGATGTCTTTGTCGGAGGAGCCGGGGGCGTCGAATGCGTCGAGCACGGGTGGTCTTGGTGAACTTCCCGCTGTGACTACGACCATCAGCCCACAGGAAGAGTGCTTAAAGACCCGAAAATGGTACTGTTTCCTGCTGTCGTCAATCTTCACCTTCCTAGCCGGTCTCTTCATTATCCTGATCTGGCGCGCTCTCGCCTTCCTATGCTGCTCGCGCAAACGCAAAGCCAGCGCCGCGGGCAAGGCCGCCGCCCAAGCAAAAGCAGCCGCCCAAGCAGCGCAGGAAGCGGCAGGTGGACAGGGACAGGGTGCGAATCAGCGCAAGGCGCCAGGGGAAGGCGCCACCGAGATCGGGCTTATGACGGAGGCAAAGGACTGGGCAGGAGGACTCATTTCAGGACAAACAACTACTGGACGCATACTTGTAAGTACCACAAAAATGTTGGATCTCACTCGTAATTTTACTAGAGTGACGAAAATATACAGTGAATGAATAGTAGTTTTAACAGGCACCGATATCTGTTCTTTTAAACTTCATTTATAATAAGAATGGGTGACGGCTTCGGCCCTCCGTTTTCCAAATTTAGATTATTCTTATTTTAGCCACTTACGCTAATTCAACAGGGAACTCATGTTATACCGCTGTATAAGCTTTAGTTATATACTTAAGTTGTATTATTTTGCTTTACATATATTGCAATGGTTTTATGGCATAACATATATATGTTTTTCGGAAACTCGGTCCGTGTAAGTCCGGCCTAGATTGAAGTCTTTTATGAGCTTTTACTTTTCGGCGAAAAACAGTCTTCTTTGTGGGTAGCATTTTGTCCAGCAGCTAAAATTGCGATTAAAAGAAAGAAGCCTATCGGCAGTCCACTTGCGATTTTGAGCTGGATATGAGCAATGTAGAGTAAGACTTTTACCTAATCGGACCGACGGTAAATACTGTCTGAAAGGAGGAAAGCCTATGCACCTATTATGGAGCTCAACGCTGTCCCATAATTCCTTCTCTTCGTTAAAATTATATGATTAAGGCTGAAGGAAAGCATTTTTCGACACTTCGGTTGCCTTGTTTCTGGAGTAGTCTTATGAGTGATATAAAAAATTGTAACTAACTCAGTAGTTTCAAATACATGAGGCGTTATACCTAATTCAATGTAAATCCGATTAGCCTAATTCAGACAACTTATGTTGTTTATATTCTACAAATGACCAAGTCTATATAGGATGTATTGCTTATTATGTGAACCATATTCTTGTCTACTATATAATATTGTATCATTTGTGATTGCGTCGTTAATGAAATTTAAAAAAAAACTATGTACAAGCCCTAGAAGCCGCTGTATCCGCGAACAACTGTTTTCCGTAGTTTTCCAACTATATGGTAATCCAACAAAAAACGTCTCAATTTTATACACTCTAAAGTATGCATGGTCAACATCTCTTCATTTATTTTTTGTTTTTGTAAAGTGGGTTTATTCACACTTTGTTCGGAATTTTATCATTATTCGCCAGACAAAGAAGCAAATAATAAAGCCGTCTCATTCAGCGAATATGTGCCACGTATAGTAACTTGAACATACGCAGCAAGTAAAAAGAGTGTTTAGAAAATCCTTTCATGAAGTCATATTCCATGAGCATTTTCAAATCCTTCGCAACGTTGCAAAGCTGTCGTTGTTCATTTTCTTTTGGCATTTAACTGGTATTGATTATTATTATTTTTAATATCTATATATCTAACTCCTTAACTCTTCCTAACTGTGAACTTTTACATATTTCACATACATAAAATGAGATAAAAACATGAGAATATACGCCGAAAGTTTCGTTAAGAACTGCGTGTCTGTCGGATTTTTGTGTCAAAAATAAACAGAAGTTTCTTAATTGTTTGTGAACTAATGCTCTCGACCTGAATGAAAGCTAGTTTAAATCTTTCTATTTTTTTTAAATTTATTATAAATTTCAGTGAAGTCTTAAATATTCAAAATTGTTTCATGAGGAAAAATCTTCACAGAGTCAACCAGATAGTTTTATCTGTTTTACGCGTGAGAATCGGAAATACCAGCCTAAATTACCTATTAAAGCATGTTAATACTTTTTGCATGAAAATAAACTTTGGATAAAACTAGTTCTCAGTTTTATGGGCGTTATTTTAAAATAAATTCTTATACACGCTTGTTTTTACTTTAGCATTCGCTTAAATATGAAAATATTGCAAAATTATAATATCAATTTTATGACGAAAAGCTCAACTTTCCGCAAACGTTCCGACAAACAAGATCGAGAAATTTCAATTGCAGTGATTTAATGAATATTTGAAAATACGAAAGGATTCTCTGGATACCCGTTACACTTGTGGCTATTTGTTCTTGAGGTGTGACAAAGTCGCCTTTCAGGCATAAACGGAAGGCATCTTTAAACGACACAGAATGGATTTGACTTCTAAGATTTTTTTGCTGCGAATTGACATTTGATATTTCAGGTTGTGCTGGTATTTATGCTGAGCATCGCATCTTTAATCATATACTTTATCGACGCTTCAAGGTTTGTAGTTATTCATTTCAGGCAAACCAAGTTACTAAAATATACCCTAGATCGAAGTGATCATTTATTTAAGTTGAAGTTAAGGCAGCTATTATGACTTGTAAATTGTAGCAACAGTAAACATTTTTGGTACTCAATAATGCCAGATTTCCCTTTTGCGTCTGATTTAAATCTTAGAGATATTTGCGTGGTTCTTTGAAAGCAGCTTGTGAAATTCGTGTAAACTTTGACTAAAATTTATCGTACAGCGGCAATGCGTATAAAATATAATCGTTCAATGAGAACGTTAAGGTTAGTAGATTTGATACGTTTAAAATCATTATTACCTCAGTTCTGAGTAACATATTATATTGAGTTACGATGCATGCTTTTTAGCATCTAATCCTACAAATCCAAAAAATCAAAAAAGAAGGGCTGAATTATATTCTATAACGAGAAAAATCGTTCTTCCCTCGCTAGACAACTAGTAAAACTATTTAGAACAAATATTGCATTTAGTAATCCGTTTAACTCATAAAAATCAAGTTTTGATCACCTACCCTTGCTGATAGATACACTTCTTATTTGACCAAATTTAGTAATTCAAGCGATGTGAGCAATATGTACAGGGTACTCCAATGAGACCGCGCAGGGACTTAATTAGCAGTCACTTTTCGGGATCAACTAGACCCAATTCCATTGTTTAATTGTTTTTTTCATTGTTTCATGTCATTGTTTTTTACTACTACATAAGACGACTGCACTTGGCACTCGTGACTGCACTCGTTTAAAGGATGTCTTCGTTGAATCTGTATCTAGCGGGCAAATATGTAAAACTTTGGACGCTTGCACGTTTTAACTTTAACATTGCTTTTCTTAAACATAGCATCGAACAAAACGCATTTTATGTTTACGGTGCGCAGCTCTTTCACAATAACAATACATTTTCGTAACACAAGTAGAAAACAAAATGAAGTACACTGTCACGACATCGTACTTTATAAAATACAGAAGCAAAAATAGTTTAGTAAAACGTTTTATGCTAGAATACATATAAAAGTGAAAAATGCAAACAGCAATTGTTTTATACAAGCAACAGCTTCATCCTTAGATCCACGAATGCTTGTGGTTAGCGCACGCGTTGCTTTTTGAAAAAAATGAGAGGAGAAGCCTAGCGTCTTTACACAGCAAAATCCTTTAGGCGAGAAAAAACTTCATTCACGTGAAATTAAACGTTTATACCGTGGCGTCTTGTTGAATCTACATGTAGTCTATTAGTCTGTAAAGCCCATTAGTGTATTCGCGTGTGCATCGCAGCCAAACGAATCATATAAGTGCATGGGTTCAATCTTCGCCACACATTTAGATGTACGGCGTCCTTACGAAGGGCTGCAAAAGCTATGTCGTCGATCTTTGGTTCACGGTTTTTCTTGCGAAATAATGTAGACGTCATTGATATTGCTACTGCCCGGGGACAGCCAAAAAAAGTAATACCATTTTGCGGGAGTTAGATTGCAAACAGCACCTTGATGTGCTAGTATTAAAATAAATTAATGACATTTGCTTTTATGGATGTATCAAATCCACACATTATAATTTCCCGATCGTCTGTTTAATGAAGACTTCGAGAGAATTTGCAGTGCAGTGTTACATATAATTCAAAAAAGTTAAGATTCTGCAAGGTCGAAGCTTGATATGTGCTCATAGTACAAAGCATTATGTAAAAGTAAACTAAATACAATCTTTAGAACTGCTCAAACACCGTATCGATTAAAATGATCCTAATATAATAGTCACTATAAAGCTAATTCTAAAGTTTTAAGGACGCAGTATAGGTGCAGGTAGAGTTGCAGAAAATATTATATAGTTTCTTGCAGGCTATGTAAGTGATAGGATTAGCCTTACTGTGTACATGCGATCTCAATTTGTTGTAAAAGCCACCGACATCAAGTCTCACATTTCAAGGCGATGAAGGCTTAGACGCTTGCGTGCTTCAAGGGGCGAATTATTTCATTCGCAACTCAAGTGATATTTATCCTTCACACACTTTCGGTATATATTACCTGATAGAGGTTGATAAGAAAAATTGAAGTTTTTGGTAAACACCCACAAGATGACTTATATGTTTTCAGTCATTTCTTGTTGGAAACCTCATATACTGCGAAATTCTTTAGAATATAATTGGCGTCGGTTATAGTCTTTTTGTATTTAATTTTTCATGTAAGTCTTTAAAATAGTAAAAAAGTGTGGCTGATACATTTAACTTGGCTCTGTATCATAATGACACTCACACAGGTGGCAATGTTTATGGAAAATTATTAAAGACCATACGCCTGTTGTATTATGATTCTACCCGAAGCGCTAACAAATAAAATTGTTGTCCCGTACTCATGTGTCCTACCAATAAATAGATTTACCATACAAAATGGCCTGGTTAACAAAAAAAGAATTATTACTAGACTATATGCCACAATTTTGTTTATTCACGCCTGCGATGATGTTAGAAGCCTTTTCAAACCCAGTGTTATTCACGTTGAAAGAAATAGAAATGAGCTACCGACGCATATTTTAAATCCTGTGAGTATTATTGTGAAACATACGGATGTTTAATATCTCACGTTTGTTTCTACATTATTAGGGTATCGGCTTTCACACAAAACAACACTAGAAAAATCTGGACCGCAGATGGTTTTATAAATGATTGAAAAAACCGTTGTTTTTTTTACCACCCTGCATTTCTCGGATCCTGAAAAATAGTAAACGTACTATAGTTAAACGATGCGATGCAAGTGGTGCAAGTCAAATTTTTGTTGTCCATGGCTGCCTCAAATTATTTGCAATTAACCGAATCTGTTCGACTGGATGATAACACTTCAAAGAACGTATTTTAAATTGGTATCTGGAGTAGTTAGTAACGCTATATTTATGCCTTTCATGCATCCCGAACGTTAGAACCGGAGCAAGTAAAACGTGAGTAATAATTTTGCATTTTCCAGAACTAGGCTTAAATATACTGTCAATAGCATAATGAAGCACACGTTGTTCGCGTAGCGACGTTTGGATACACAATATAAATTGATGTTGTCAACTTTGTTTTGTTATTATGATTACTATTACTATTATTATTATTATTATTATTATTATTATTATTATTATTATTATTGGACTATCAGATATTACTACTAAATGCTTTGTTGCTCATCCCGAAAAGTCTGGTTTAAAAGTATGGTTTATCTAAAAACTCTGTAGTTGAACAAACAAAAAAGAAACATTTTATGGTGAAGTAAATATTTAACAAGCTTAAATATTAAGACGGATTTATCGACATTAGTATTCTTGATAAAGTAATTATAATATATTTTTACCACTGAGTAAGTTTTGAACCAAGTTCCTGTGTTAAGTTATTGATACAGCACAACATACAAAATATCGCAAAGTGTTATATATATATATATATAT
>MNPL01003041.1:0-18826 GCA_002081605.1 Tropilaelaps mercedesae
ATATATATATATATATATATATATATATATATATACACGTATAAATGTATTATATATGTACATTATAATATACATATATACATTATATATGATATACATATACACGTAATATACATGGATACTCATTTTCATTGCAGTGTCTCGAAGATCTATAATCACGTAGATATGAGTTAACTATATAGACTGCTGAACAATGGCACCGCTCAGGTTTACGACAAGTCAACACAATAACTGCCTTACTGTAATTAGCAAATAATGCCATTTTTGTGCACGGTCAAATGAACAACCAACAGGATATCTCACAGCGGGATATTGATTAACCGAATTTCTTTTTGGTGGATCGATAGTATTGAATAAAACTAAGACGAATTTACTTTATGCGCAGCATTTACAGTGGTGCCTTCATAACATAATTGTCGGTCAAAGCACTGAGGTTTGTTCATAAAGATTACCGAATATTTATATCGCTTCCAAGGAACATTTGCAGCTTGTACACAAATTAGAACAACTGCTACCTCTGACTCAACTTCGATCCGATTGAAATCCATGAGTTTACTGAACTCGTGGGCAGCTGCCAGCAACTTCTTTCGCTTGTAAATTGAAGGTTTCTTATATGCTGTGCCAACTGTAATAGGTGTTAGTTGCTGCTCCTCCACGAGCGACATTCGGATTTGAACCTACAACCACAGTAGGGAGACAAATCGGTTCGAATATTGTTATCGACTGAAGAAGCACAGGCAGACAGGGCTTGCTGACGTCACGCGGTATGATTGTCTCGAGAATGACACTGCAGTGATATTTATCAAATTGCAATCTTTTTGGAAAAAGTTTTAGATCAATTCAATTTAGTTCTACAAAAAAAAATCAGCCCTATAATAAGAACAAATTGTATGCTTGCTTGTTTTTCAGTCTTAAATAGAGCCATGCTCGTAGATTATTCTATATAGCTTAACTCTTGTTCGTAATGATTGATATGTAATAAGCTAAATAAAAGAATTGGCATTGCTCCTACTAAAAAGTGACGATAATGCCAGCAAATTACTGTGACCAGATCGGCTAACAATTACTACGGCTCAGTCTGTAGTGTATCAAAAAAGTGACGAAACTAAATGAACCCCCCAACGAAAAATAGGCTGACTCAGTCGATGAACAATCGAAACTACGAATAGTAGGATAATTTTAAGCCACTACTACAACTGGTGTACGCGCTATATTGCTTTTTGACAAACATGTATTATTACAGTTACTATTTTATTACGACAAATGGGTATATAGAAGAGTGTTAGTTTTAGTACTTTTTCGTGGCTTCGAGCATGGCTTTTCCGTGGACTTCTCTGTACCTTGTCCCGTCCGCCGCTATCACCTGCGCTACCGACTCTTCGCAAAGTGGGCTTTTTCAATATTGGAATTATCTCAGTTTTCTTACCTGAAAGTACAATCTCATAATCTACGTACATTATTTAAACGTAATATACTGAAAACTATCCAATTGCTTGTTGTCGTGTTTTGTTTTATGAATTGTGACTAAAAATGACGTTTTATTACCTTTATGAATGACGAATTAATCCTCGTACTGACAAGGAAATGATTCAAACTAAAGAAAGCGATTTTTTCATGTTTGTAATTGGTAAAATAGCTCATAAATTCCTGGTCGCAAATCATAAAACAAAGTGTCATCAACTTGACAACGGGTCGACGGCTACCGAGAACGACAACCGGACGGAGCAAACACAAAAAGATTGCCTAAAGATAAAATCTCGTTAGTTAGATCAAAGAAAAGGAGGTTATCGAAAAGAGACATCTACATACGTTTTTGGGGAAGACACCAACAGCAGGCAAACCGAACCCTGGACCAACAATTTTTCCGCTTAGTTCGGGTGCCTATATCCTCCAGACTATCAATGGTAGTGTCGACTCTACTGATCGACATCACTCATTAACCAACCGAGAGCTTAGACCCAGAAGGTTTGAGAGCTTAGTCGGCTCATGCGGAACTTGAATTTCGACACGATCACATGTTCGGACATCATAGGGTTTCAGAATTCACAGCGAGCCGAATTTCGAAGCAGTTTAACTGTTGGTTACTGTGCGTTGCTGTCTTGAGGAAAAAATATAATTGTATGTATTATAACAAATACAACAAACCGCTTTTTTAAATTATCCACAACAAAAATCTCAATGCAGATAACACTTGTACCACTTTCCCGCCGAGAGCAAATTTGAAGGTCAAAAAAGTCCAGTCCGAGGATAACCTGTTCACACTACTCATGTTAATAGGATGTCGTAATATGTTTGAGAACAGATGCGGAACATGTTTGAAAATATAATAATGCGCGGCAATGCCTTCTAAGAGGTGTAAGGGATTTACAGGTTGGATTTATGTGGTCTGAGACTTTGATGTCTAATTTGATATATAATTATAACTATACTCTCTTATATGCAAATATATTTTTGCACAGGCATATGCAATTTGTAGCTACTTGAAAATCCAGCATTTAATTATCACTCACAGACTATGTACGGGGCTCCTGTCGCTCCAGTAAAACAAAGAGACTTCGCTCAAAATGCTATTCACTTGAACACTCGAATAGTAAGCTTAGTCAGATGTTATCCATAAGATGAAGCTAGCTTTTAGACAAAATGAGATTTTTGGGATATGTGCGAAGAATGATTGAATTCGTCGAAGCTCTCAGAAATTTTTTGGACGCCATTTTCGCTAGACAGAGCAGAAACTAACTAGCCTTTGGACGCCATGATAGTACATACAAGACATCATTTTCATCTCCTACCTTTCTGGAATGAGCAGCAAAATTACGAAGAACGAGGAATCCGATTTAGCCTCAGATTCCGCAACACTGTCCGTGCCTAGAAGTTGCAAGCGGCCCAGTGGGCCACTTCCAGAATGGTTAATACAATCTCTTTTTTCAACAAAACGAATATTTAACGGATTCGTTTTTGAACAAAAATTGTTAGTTATTTCACCGTGGGTACTGTGAAATTTCACGCGAGTACAGATATGCGTGAAAAGGGCAGCCAATACAGTGAAGCAACAATGATTAATTACTGTAGAAGGTCCCCTGGGATTCACTGTTACTCTGACTTGCTTAGCTTGGCTTAGATGTTTAGCTGACATGGGCACGATGAATTAAACGAATACATGAATAGTACTCTTAAATTTGCACTCGCAGGTCTATCGAGGCCTCTGTTGACCGGGTGAGACCTGTTCTTTCTGAAACTGCAAGTAAGTGTATCAAACGTTATCCATTAATAAAATACCCCAAGCCTTATAAGATTCGTAGGATTGAACCAAGAGAATGACAGCAATCAGTACCTGCACGTACTAAGAAGCGTCGTTGCAGCCATGAATAATACTGCATATCCTAGCATCGTATTGGTACGTAAGAATTTAAGAGTATCAACAGAACAATTTACAACTGTGGTACTCCTTTACTTGTTGGAGCATAAAATAGTTTAGCCGTAAAGAATAATTTCAGATCTATCTTCTATCAAACTTATTGCACAGATTTATTGGGGATTGTTGGTTCTTGACTATATAAACCTGAACATTTACGGAAGAGCACTATTTAACAATCGCGTGGTGTAAAGAATATCCGTCGTATCACCGTCAAAGAACCAAGCTTCAAGCCCTTAAGAAGTCTTCACTTGGCATATTGAGGATAAATGATTATTGTACGAATATATGCTAATTTGTTTCACTAATTCAGAGTATTTTTATCAAGTCCAATGGACGAATTCCATCTTCGTAATTGTGTGTTGTCTTTTAATAACAATGGCTGTGGTTGGAAAACGGTCGAATTATGTCGATGCAAGTATACATAATTTACATTCTAACAATGGCACGACTGGCACATATCTATTTATATAGTAACACCGTATTTAAAAAAGCCCCATTCCCCATGTAATGCCTGTTTGGCATTGCGTGATTATGGGCAAGTAGTGTTTCTAAATTTTAAAAACTCGCTCGCAGACTCGACATGCCGTAAGATTCGAATTCGCAGTCGAAGGCGTTATTCGTTGACTGTAAACGAAGCGAGTCGCCTTGTGGATGCTACAGATTAAGAAGAGTCGCACTCCTATTAATGCGATGTTGAAACTCTTCTTTGTGTGACCACTCAAGATCCCCTGAACGTCGACGTACAGCAAGCATTGCACGAACTGCGTACGGGAACTTTGATTCCAGGATTGGGACCAAGCAAAGCGGTTAGTTCAGGCATCTGGAGCGATTGTGTGTGTTGCTTAATACACGTCTGCGCTTGGTCTGGCCGGATCCGGCCCTTGCAGCAGATCTCGTCCACGGAAGGTGACACGTGCGACACTGTGCTAGGATGTCTGAGAAAGAGCATGGTGGAGGTGACGCTTTGGTGTCTTGTAGTTCTAAGGATCAGACAGAAGATCTGCTTGAAGAATCCAGCCCAAAGGTAGTGCCTGAAGGTCAGCTGGATGGACACGTTGATCTTTCTTCTGAGGAGCGGCAAATAAAGTTGGCAACGGAAGCTCGTCGAGCCGAGCTTATCGCAGAAAAGCTTCGGGGAAAGGTCAGGTGGTAAGCACAACTGCTAGCAGTTCCTGTCTTTCGTTGTGGGAAATGTCATTAGTGTATTTTTGTAATCAATGAAGAGAAATGCCGCAAATTCATTGAGCAGTGCAGGCGGGTCGGTGTTAGCAAACTGCTCCATTGTATCATCGTTGTGTCGCGTCACAGCTGAGGCGCTAACATATGGCTAGGAATATTGTGATCGAGTATGAGCTGAAATAAAGACGACATGGGTATTATAGAATAGGCATACTCAAATATACCTTATGAAGACTCCTGATATGAGGTTAATGTATTCATTCGCTTTAGCAAATTGCTCTCTGCAAATTGCAAACTCTGAATGTAACTCGTCGTGGAAGATTATAAAAATGAACTCAAACCATTAAGTTTAAATACTTTATTACTCAAGTGTAAATATGACTCAATAGTTGTATAGCTATTTATATGTAACTATGTATGTGAGCCTGCGCTACAAAGGGGCCGCAGATAGCCTTGGTTTAGTTCTATCCAATTCCGACTTGTAATTGTTACCGATTCCTTTGACCGTAGCACGCCAATCCTTAAACCGAATTCGTTTAAAGCCACATTGTTGATGGAAGGTCGGAACTCTACTTCAGGAGTTACCGGTTTAGTAGTACCGGTTTAGGTTTATATTCTGCAAGACGTAGTGTCCATAACGATCGTGGAAACACTGCTCGAACGTATCCAACTTCTAAATCTATTCGACTTACAGTATTTTTCTGGAATCGGATAGAGTTACTGCAACATTCCAAATTTGACAATGCGGTCAACCAGCTGGTGTCAGCAATGGGGCTATTACACAATGGGATTACAACAAAAACAATTGCCTGGCGCAGTACGATGAGATATCTATTAGTAACCACTACTCATAATGCACTGCGACATACTTAAGCTCGTCACGGTGATACGGTCATCCTAACTGCTGTTGTAAGTTACTACAAAAAAATTTCCCACGCCTGAAGCCAACCATCAGACATACTCGTTGCGACCTTATGCATGATCGCCTGACAAATTTTTGTCACGCAATGAATTCTATCGGTTCATAAAAACATATTTTTTTCCTTCCCAGACCACTCAAAGCTGTTCACAAGGTTAAAAAATTTAGCTTCGACCCCTAAAGTGTGAATAGCATAATCAGTGTTTACGTTTTGCACGCTACGAGAAGGATTTAAGGTAACGGCGCGGACCAGTGGGTCGAACAATCTCATTTGGAATAATATTGTCTCACTGTTGCATCTTTAATTCAAATATGATTCTGGCCGACAATCTGACCCCGTGAATGTATTTGAATAATTGATTTCCTATAGTTAAAACAGACTGTGGTACGCATCCTTATATCAGGTACAATTCGAGACTCTGTTACGGATTTATCGAACGCGACGACACTGGCCACGAACTTTTCGTCCACCGAAATTCGATTGTGATGGCACCTGAGGAGTTGATCTTTCTCAAAGCACAAACGCCCGTACTTTTTGATCTCTGGACTCTACCAGATGGCCGTCTGGAGGCACAGAACGTGCGTGCGGCGAATGGAAAGCCAATATCTCTGCGCGATGGGAAGCTACTCCCAAGAGCTGCTTGTCCACATGATGATCTTCACAATTCGTTTCGCTCGCAACAGCCCTTCGGTGAGCATATTTTTTCTGCTATTTTGTGTACGTTTTTGAAGCGGTTACGAATCTTCTATTATTGTTGACAAGTAAAGGGCCTGTATTGCATTTCTATCTGAACGAAGTTCCCAAAGTTATTCTCCGGCATAACAGTCCAGATAGACGTGTGTGCGTACGTACGACTAACTTCCTGAAGCGTATCTGGACCAGCTTGTGGCCTGACGAAACAAAAAAACCAGCGTGTAAACATTTCATTTTGTTGTCGATATATATGTATTATAAAGTTGATACTAAACTTTAGATACATCATAGATATAGATATAGTATATATATACACGATTTTGGTCACCACATTGGACCTAAGTTTTTGGCGATTTATTATGTTGTTAACTATGGTGTCAGGAGCCTACGGTGGAGGATGCAGTGGAGTGCCCCAGTATTGCCTGTGCTGCTCTCGTCCATTAGACTATATTCGACTCCGTCCCGAGCCAGCTCATTTTATGGACACGCGTGCCGGAGATATCCTTGATGGTTGGGAACCACGCAGTGAGTTATCATTTGCCCATGATTCCTACGGCCCTCACCATCGACACCACTAGCCGATCACTCATCCAGCAAGCAGAGTCAACATCAACGGAGTAGGTCAAGGGACCAGCTATTTTGGGTGTCTGCCATTCAGAACCCTCATCGTCTTAACCGTTGCTCATCCGCTTTTTGCTCCGGTACTTTACTTCCGTCCATTCCTGCAGGTGGCTCCTATTTCCTGGAGGCCGTTTTAGATGTCGAATATGAATGAAATAAAACAGAAGGATGATTTGGGTTTCATATGTTGAATGAACGTTTATTTTTGCACGACATGTAGCGGTGCAGAAATTGACGTTTAACTGAGACTTTATCTAAAGCCCAACAAACATTTATCACCATCTTAAACCGTAGGTGTTTTTTTGATGGAATATTCCTTGAGGCATTCTCCATTTCAATTGGTTGATAGTTCAATTTGGCGTAGTTCAGCAGTGCACATGTTTAGGAAATAGCAGAGATACTACTACAGTCTAACAGACTTCACTCATTTTTAAAAAACTTTTTTAAACATTTAAACATTTTTAAAAAATTATTTGATGTACATACCTGCACAGGATGTTCCCTGCCGCTATCATTCACGAACCTGGAATTCAGCCCACAAATGGATCTCTCAACTACGCTTTGAAGTGGAACTCGATGAACCACGTGAACTTCCTTGCTGTTATTGTTTCACAGGGCGAGTTTAAGTCTCTAAGCGCCACTGCTACCAAATGAATTTGGATGTATATTAAAAAGACCAAGTTTAGACAATTTGCCGCTTCCAAGTTCATTTGATGACGCGCTGCTAATTATGATACTACACCGTAGCGCACGAATTAGTTAAATGCAAATAGACATTTGCTAACTGCAAACGTTGAAATCTATCACACGCCAAAGAAGTCTGATATGTTATAACAAAATTTATTAATGCAGTAAGTTGTACTGGCTAGTATTTGCGTATTCTTCGCGTAACTCTGTAATTCGCGCATTATAAAGTACATATTACGTTATGCATACCTAATTGTGCATTACATGTGTCGTATATCACTTAATGCACTCAACGTTATGCAAAGAAAAACAGCGCCTTCGTACTACCAGAAACAACAAAAGTTACTACTACTTTCACAATTCAATAATTTATTCCGTAATATTTTACTATTGGCAGCCAAATAGGGCATACGATGAAACAACAAATCCTTCCACTCAAACGCAATTCGCCACCGCTTTTCCGAGAAGATCATTGACGACAACATATATGGGAGGGAACTCCTTAACGCCATGATGTCTCACCCATCGGAGATACGAGTCGAGGGTGCCTCTGATAAGCACCAGCCGGTCTTTCTCAGACGGATGTTGGTCCAACCATTGTGCGTACCGCTGAAGTGACCACGATGCGGCATCATGTGGGGATTTCATCTCCGGTGGAGCTCTGAAGCGATATCGAAGTACATAAAAAAAGACCTAGGGTAGCTACATTTCTCGACTTATGTTTGAAACGCGGATCGATTGAATTAGTTATCGCAGCGCTCAACGTAGGCATTTTAATTCCTCAAGAAAATTCACTATCGCATGTCGCACTGCTCACCTGGAGAAGAGGAACTGCAGAGCTGTTGAATACGGTACCACAGGGCCGACTGCGTAGGCCTGGGCGATTTGCTCGGCGGGCAGAAGGAGCAACGGCCTAAAGGCTTGAAGTGCTCGCGAATGTCGCGCAAAAGCGTCTTCGCGAGCATCGGCCTTCAGCGGAGCTAAACTTGTCTCGAGCTGAGCACAATCAGTGGCCAAACGTAAGCAACCAGCATCACTCACGGGACGGACTAAACTGATGAAGCGGAGAAAAAGTTCGATGGTACGAGAACCCATCTGAAATCGTAGAACGTCAAATGCAATACAGTGAATACTTGTTATAAAACGAACGATGCACGTGGTTGTCACATTACTTTGATATGCGATACTTCAAACTAAAATAGCCACTCACTTCGAATTAAAATACTAGTCGAGGAATGAATAGGTCTATATTCTGAAAAATAGACTAGCTTCTCATCGTCCAGCTTAGCAGTACCATTACTCTGTACGACAGTATGTACTGTACTAACCTCTCGGACCAAGCCTTGCACTGTTGCATTGGGTGGAAACAGCGTCACGTACTCTGTCAACACCCTCTGTAAGAAGCCGGTCAACTCCCGCATGTATAAAGAACATTGCATCTCCTTTCCAGACGAGCCAGCCGGTTGATCATACCTGGGCAAAAAAACCATTGGAAACGGAACAAATTGTTCATTTTGGCGAGGCATATTAATCGATAAAAACGGGTGTGAAAAATATAACTTGCCAACTATAGACATGAAATTTTGTATAATTAGCAGTGAGGTACCTTTCGCCATGCATCGTCAGTAGAATAGCTTCGACAGCATCCCTAACGGCTCCAAAAAGTGGTGCCAGGCAAGATGAAATTGTAGCGTCAATTTGTTTCAGTGATGACGCCATCACAGATATGGCTGCAGCATCGCAATTCTGTAACGAGTAAAACCAATGTAGAATAATATATAACCATAACAGCTCTTTGACTAAGATACAATTATTCAAAGTGCAAGCCTTCTGAAGCCTAACGCATCTTCAATCCGAAGTTCACTTGTGCAGAACAGAGTAAGGATCATTTCTGTTTTATAGTATTAGTACTCACTGATTGATTAAAACGCCCTCCTCACATAAATGTGGTTGTTTATAAATACTTGAACAAACGCTGTATGTATACGGATGTTTTTCAAGTATTAGAACGACATACTGATTGCCTGGAACGAGTGTAAGGTGCTCAAAAGGAGAAAGTTGTTGGAGGAGAATGGTTGATATCAATGCAGCTAAATGTAAAAGGACGAACCAGACTGTCGATGAATGAGGACACTTGCACACTGAACAGATGTAATAGCTGAAGTGCCATTCCATTGTTCTTCTGTGTAAGGTTAGCAGGTCCGATCACCTGCGCGGCTTCTGGTGCTTCTGCCTTAATAACGGTTTGTTCGGCACGTGATGCCAGCTGGGCCACGGTCTGCGCAACATTACGTGAGACCTGAAATCATAATTATACTCTGTATTTGAATTCCGTTTCAAGCTATGGATTGTTAATGGAGCTTTCGCTACATAAGCATCATGTGAATAAGTGTTTATTTGGTCATTGATTAATCGATTTAACAATTAATATATTCTACGATATTGCAGTTTTGTATCTTTTGAACGGTAAAACACAATAGTCCTGATAGACGAGGTGTTAATCGATAGAATAACGAATGATGATTAAATGATAATGATAGAGAGTGACTTGTAAAAGTGACTCTCAGCTGCTACCACTTCTGCTACTAACCTTGCGTAGCAATTGGACATCTCCAACTGATTCGGTTACCCGTATCTCGGACATAATCACCTGTATGAGACAGAAGTCGGATGCTTCTTTTTGTATAAATGCATAATCCATCAGACACTACACGTGCCCAAAATCGCAATACTCTGCAAATATGCTTTTATAGATAATCAATAAAAGTGTATCGTCAGTACACGGTATACGTGCACGACCGTAGCCATATCTATGGGTGTACTAGTCCAGTCTGTGCTTGTGTTAGGGGCTACAATTGCTCAACAATGATATCTCCGTCACAGGCAAATTGCGCTGTGCATAATATGATAGTTATGTTCAGATTAGTGGCGAAAAAATAAGATGAGTATGCTTACATTGACAACAGCGACCACATCGTCATGAAGTGGCGGTGTATTTGTTAGGCAAAGATTCGCGCAATCGAGGAGACGCGACAGGGACCGGGACACATAAGCCGTCTCGAGCGATTCGAAATTCAACCTTGATAAATCAACACTGCTCGGGTATGGTTCCAGGGTTGAGCAGAAATGTAAAAGAAAGAATTACAAACCAAGCCTACGTTTAGTGTTCTAGGACTACTCGATTACGATGCGGCTTCGTGTTCGAAGCCCTTGCGTAAATGTGTGTTTGGTCTGACGCACCGCAATTAGGTTATGGAATACTAAGCGAACCGCATTGGAACGAGAGATGTAGCTGTCCACAGAAAGGGGCAACCTAAGCTATTGTTTCGTCTCTAATGGATATAATTCGTAGTATTGGACGCTGCAAGCTTACAGCCTGTCCGCATACCTTTCGAGTTTGGTCGTGAAGATCTTGATCAGTTTCGGGTATTCGCCTTCGAACGCCTGTCGCACAAATGTCGATTGTGTTGCCGCCGCGATTAACTCCCGAGAGAGCATAGCTGAAAGCTCGGACCATAACGACTCGACAAGACCACAGCTAGAAACTGACTTAACTGAATCATCTACGCGTGGGGAATCAAAGAGATCAGTCGCATGTTATTAACTATATAACCTAAGTTGGTTAAATTGGTATCCTGCTTGTTTAGGAATAGAGGCGTACATACAATGAGATACGCATCGAATCATTGTTTACGTAACAAAAGCTAAAATAAAACAAACGTTTGTTGGCAATGTGCGCCACATCATAGATAAACAATTCTTTGACACATTTTTGTTTCCTAGATCAGATACCACCTTAACGCTTGCCCTGCAACCTTCACAAATAGCATTCTGTGTTCTGTCGCAGTTGAAATCATCATGCTATCCTATAAATGCAATGTCGTTTTCTGCCGATTTCCTACCATTGTCGGAACTTTGTTGGTCAATTTTATTATTGCTGGAGCCGCTGTTCTGTTGATGCTGCTTCCGCTGCTGCTGAACGATTTGGGCAAACGTGTTATGACTATTGGTATCTTTCCTCTTTGCCATGGTGGCTTCAAGTCCAGCTACCTGAATCAGCTGACTGCCGACAGCGCCTAACAACATCTCAATAGCCGCCCAGAGATTACCTCTGAAAGCAGCTCCGCCGCCTAAGTTAGCCCGACCAGGAAGTGAACGGCTTCCACCGGATCCCGCTTGCTCAGAGGACTGGCTTAGCCTAAACGAGCAATACGAAAATTTTGACTAAGCTGACAATCTTATACAGCATTAAAAGTTTGCCTTAAGTGTGATCTTACATTAAGTAATTTACTATGAACGCTACGCGCGAAGCACTTACGTCATTTACTTTCCATTTAGATTTATTTCCAACATGCGATACCATTTTGCTAAAGAATGGCATTTCTAGTAGCCATGCGGCCACCCCAAAAAGCCAGTCGATTTACTACCTGTAGGTATCCAGAGCTTCTTTGGTAGCTTTAGTGAGCCGTTCCATATAGGTTGCAAGTAAGGTCTCGAGCTGTTGCGACAGGATCCCCATATTGTGGAAAGACTGCAGAGCAATGGTCATCTGAGCGGCATTTTGCGATTCCAGCGAAGATTCGAGAAGTGTTTGGCACTGACGAATAAGATCGACGCGAAATACGCTCACAAACCTTGGATTACCACACCCCACAACAAATACAATAAGCAGGGATATAGTCCCCATAGAAACGGACGCTAATTTAGTTGAATGTAGAGCTTTTGCCACGAACTCAAATCTAAATACAAAATAACCATAATTTTATGCGCTTTCTGGTGCAATGCTTAAATTTGAGCATAAGTAGCAAAAACAATATATTCGTATTGAATTATCGAGTACGGCAATTGCCACACTATATGCATGTCATTCTGACGATGATTGCGGGAACTGTGAAGTGCAAAAGTTATGGTAATGCTCAAAAAGGGCTGCAAGTTGACGCTGCTCACGTAAGATGAGACCGAACGGCGTTAATCGAATGTATGCTTTCTCCCACGTTGGCCAAAAGATAGTACACTTCAGAAATAAGCTGAGAGCTTTTCATCATATCCTTTGTCTGTTTAGCATTGTTCTGTAAGTAGACATTAAAAACAACATTGTCAGCATGCTAGGAATTCAATTTTCAGACCACACCATAATTCTTCTGTACAGATACGTCGATATGCAGATCATAATTAATCATTAAATAATATGAGCTTGAGAAGCATTTACTTGTCGTAGTTGCCTGCACACTCCCGCCAGCCTTGCGACACTACGAGCGAGTTCACAGGTGTCATGCAATCGCGCAAGCATCAGCGTATGTTGTTCGACTTTTTCATAACACTCAGCCATTCTCGACTGGACTCGTTCACCGATGACCTACCAAATGCGGTTCACAATTAAAAAATAATTTATCTATACTTTTGGCCTACTGGTTCCTCGAGGCTTTTTCCTGAATTTGTAATCAAAGGCCGGGCTACTTTTATGAGCGTATTTTGTCTTGATGATAACATCTGCTTTTGTGTCTTTTACGGGACAACGGCTAAAACGGTAGTGGAAGATCCGGCAATGAGTACCTTTAAAGCCTTCACCGAGCTAAAGGTGTCCTGCAGGCTTTTCTCAAGTCCTTCGATGTCAATGGCATGACTTAGTAGTTCTTCGTATTTGTCGCCAACTTCATGGCGAATCTCGCGTTCGACAAGAGAAATTCCTGTTAGGCAAAAGTAATGAGAGATATAGTTGACCATGCACGGCATAATAAGCTTCAGAATCCTGCAGATATGACGATCAACATCTCGTTTATAGCAAAAATCCTCATCATATCATTCAATAGACTAATAAATTAATTTTGACCGGATCCTTAGATTAATAACATTATCCAACCTGCTGCAATCTTAGCAAGATGATCAGTGATGGCCAGGTTTTCGACTGCCTTGGCGGCCACCAATTTGGCATCGAAGTCGTCTTCAAGAAAGTTTCGATAGAGAGGATCCGATCGCAGCTGTTCAATAACCACGCTGCCCATGAATGCTCCATAGGTCTCGGATGACGTCGGAGACTCGGCCGAGGTGGAGGACAACGGGTTCACAGAGCCGTCACCGCGATCGCCAGCACTGTTCATTGTACTAGCCGCAGTTAGCGGATCTGCCAGTATCAAAAAAGGAAATGAAGCACCTTTGTTTGATTGACCAGAAAATTCCTGTTACCCGTTGAGTGAGAAGAATAGGAGAGCAGTCCGCTAACTAATGCTAAGGTTGCTTTCTAGAGATGGTTTATATACTTGCTTATCCAGAAGAATAAAGAAAGCCATTAAAGTGATGAAAGTAAAGAGCTATCGAGGATACATTGGTATATATTTAACGAGATTTAGATCCAAGCTTCTTCCAAACAAGAATTAGATCCAATCTTTACAAATATAAATACACAAATTTAAATAAAAGATGCTTAACGGTAACCCGTTTTTCACTCACATAAAAAAAGCACTTAATTGTTCGCGGACACACTCCAAAAACGAAACATTGGCAGACAGATCGTCTGTATTTTACTATTAAAAAAATTCCAAAAAACTATGGCAGAAAAAGTTAAAAAAGGCCAGTTAAACCCTAGCTAATAGCTTTGACCAAGACCGCTTGAAAATATGTCTGCGCTACGAAATCGAAGCATAAAGTGCAACAAAAACATTGTAATTTTGGAATAAAAAATTCGATAATAAAAGTTTTAAAAAGAAATTTCTTTACTACGTTTCCTTTTTTTACTCTTCTCTTTTACTACGTTTCTTACTTCAAGAATTACAACGTTCGTGATTTTGCCACTGCTTACAGAAAGAGGGGAACTGGCCTAAAAAATACATGAAACGTGAAAAAAGTTGTATACTAACGTGTACCTTTCCAATGATTGGTGCCACTCAAACACTTTGTTTCTCCATTAAATTTAAAAAGCTTAGAATGGAGGCACCATATACGAAGGCAACCGCATCAACCCCCAAGAGACTACTCACTACCAGCTATACGATGACCATAAGCGATGATTATTCACTTCACTTCTGATACAGTAATAAAAATCGAACATACAAGTGCACCGCCGAAATTTGTTATTGTTATTTTTGTGACACAAAACCGCTTCGAATAGCGGTCCTGTTGTACACGTTCGATATTGGACAATTCTGACGTGTTCTGGTGTCGCTTCACTATGCGAGGACACAATCGGAACAGGCGCTCGTGTGTGGGAAACAATTGTACTGTGAATGGCGCGCCTTAGACTTTTCTGCAAAACAGCTGGTTGCTCAGAACAGTTCTGCTGAGTTTTGCTGCACCTATCAGGTATTCTCGAAGACAAAGGCAAAAACCTTATTATCTTGCCAATACAGTTAAAAAATGTGTTGACGGTTATCGCCTTATCTTTTAAAAAAACCACAGGCACCGTTTACTACTGATGGGACACAACTTAAGCTAAGCCCCATGATAGAAGAGCATTTTGCTCGGTTTCTGGGTCTGAATTTGGATTGCAGTGCGAAATGGACGCTTACAGATTTAGCATGCCGGTCTTTGCCAGTGTATGCAATCATGGACTTCCGTAGGATTTTTGTAACATCATTGGAACGGCCTTTTTAGAGCGGCCGTTTCGTTAGTGCAAGATCAAAGGACAGTTTTTCTGAATTGGTCAATTTTTTCATAAAACAAATATCCGCAAAATATATAAAATATATCTGCAAAATATATGCTCCGCCGATAGCTAATATGCGAAGTTGTGAATATAAATTATCAAGCCTCCTTGCTAGCGAATTTTTCTGTGCAACTGAATTTTGCCCTCCGAAAGGTGCCGGTGCTTTCCAAATAAGGCATATACCTCATACTTCTTTGTCCTTCTAGAACGAGCTCCCGCTATTTGTATGTATGAGAGGCTACGCTATTTATTTAAAGTAATATTTAACTATGTAGGCAAGGTGTCAACTAGCTGCAATAGAAGGTTGACTAGCTGACTTTCTTACGAGAAAGTCGTTTTTTGGCTGCACCTACTGGAATGAAGGTTTGCTAGCCAGCCCGTCTACTTGAATAGAAGGGTGATTAGTAGGTCCCGCTCATTGGTACACAGGATGCGTTTTCCAATTATTGCAAATATCGTAAAACAAAATAGATTTGGCCGAAGCATAGACGTGGGTGCATCAACACTGTAACTAGCATCACTATGAAACTAGAGCAAACATGTAAAGCATCAATAGAGAATAAAGGATAGAGATTCATGTGATACATGTTTACCTGAGACATGTATAGAGTCACATTTGCATCCATTGGTGACATCAATACACTCGTAAATCCTAGCTCCGAAAAGCGTATTTCTTTCCTGTTCAGAAGTGTTTGAATAGTCAATAGTTTATATAGACTGACCTGGCGTAGCATTCGATATTATCAGAGACATTGAGGTGTTAAATGTTTTCATTTAATTTGGTAGCTTTTACAGTGTGTGACAAATTTGATGCTACCAGCACTCGGCTTTCGTAGGAAATCTGAAACTCGTACTTTTGCACAACGTTCCCTAAAGGAGCTACGTTTTTATGAAGAATAGCTAAGCGCAGTGCGTTGTGTATAGCTTACATATTTGAGTATCAGTTAAATTAAGTATTAAGTTTTCGCTGCATTGTGAAAATGTGCATTTTTGCAGAGTGCTGAAAAGATGGCTGCACAGGAAGGCAAACAGTTCAAACAGTTTCTACAGAAATTTTCGTGCTCGAAGATTCCCACCGTATTCAACGAAAGCTCATCCTCCGTTGTAGTATCGCGATCGCCTGAAAGTGAGAGAAAGGTTAAATTACGTCGTGTACCATTTTATATGGTAGATAGCAATTAAATCTTTTATTGGCAAGCAAAAGTGATAAGATGATATGAGTGCATCTCTGGTTAATACCAAGTGCTAGTTAACACAAAGTTCCAGTTAATACAAAGTGCTACGCACGAAGCACGCGGCGCTATTTCGATCGACAGTCTCGCGAAGTAGCGGCAGGATACACCAAATGCATTTTAATAATCCGGTTCGCCGTTTTCATTAAGAAGATTGACGGTTTCGCATTCGTACCCTGTGCTTTTAGACTGAAATGCTTCCAAATTTTGTTTCACTAATCCAGAATAAATAAAAGTCTGCCAAAAGCTGACTTCTTGTATCTCTGCCGTACCCAAATATCATAATTATCTAGTTTAAATTTGAAAAATCTTTCGAAATTAAATCCCTCACGTGCGCCCACAGATAAAGCAGTAAAAGAAAGGAAGCCCTAAGTTATCCGAAATTTCGGAAGATGCGCGCAAAAGTGAAGTCGACATGGTCATATTTACGGTATTGGAGCGTTTTTTGTACTAGTAAATTATTTCTTGTAAATGCAATTATCTAGATTTAGAAAGTATTGCTGTTATTCTCAATATTTTAGCTATCAAATGGCCCGACAAAATGTTTGTGTATGCCTATAAAAGCCCTTTATTTTTGTATTTTCTATCATACCAGATTCTCGAAAACGGAATTCTTCCTGATTACATTCAACATGGTCTTGATATTCTCGTGGTTGGCATCAATCCGGGCTTTTTTTCGGCAAGGGAGCGCCGCTATTACGCAGGACCTGGAAATCACTTCTGGAAATGCCTCTACCAATCAAAACTCATTCCAGAGCCTGTCACATGGGAACATGACTCTCGGCTACTTGAGTGGAATATCGGTGCGAAGTAATGTAACATCTAGACACAGATCGACTTTTAGCTATAAGGAATTGTGCCAATTCCAACTAGTTTGAGCACAGTCGGTACAGCACAAAAAATATTAATATTGAATTAATATACCTACAAATTCGTACACATATGTGAATATCCCATTTTTAGGCTTGACTAACATTTGCGCCCGAGCAACGCGTGGGCAGGCTGATCTGTCGAAGGACGAAATAGCTCAGGGTGCGAAAATTCTTGTGGATAAAATCAAGGAGTTTCGACCAAAGATTGTTGTTTTCAATGGAAAAGGAATCTACGAAATATTCATAGGAAGCAAAGTCACATGCCTCGGACGGCAAGAGAGCTTCATTGATGGAGTCGAGGTTTGTGTTCAGCTATTATGCGGCGGTATAACTGGCTTCTTTATATCGTGTGTTATTCACTTAGATAGCTAAGGCAAAAGAAACTAGTATTGTAAAAGAACATTAGATTACACCATCACGGTAGAGTGCAGAAATCGAAAAGTTATGTACCTTAATTCTTGCTGCAGATCTTTGTGATACCGTCATCCAGTCCGAGGTCGTCACTCTACCCAACTGCAGAAGCTAAGGTAACCCGACTGCATGTGAACAAGGCCATTTCGGTTGCACTTACATTTTGCTCATCTAATAGTTAGAAAGTATGCTTTCTAGCTAAAGCTTCCTTTTTCTCAACGAGAGACTTAGATTTAAAAAAATCGTCAAGATCAGAATCACGACACGATGTAATGCTTGACACCTGAAAGGGAAAAAAAGCGAAATGAACACTACCGGCTTTCGTAAATTAGTTAATTTTTAATGACAGAAATTATTCCTAATAGCCCTGCGTTGTTGCAATGTTTTGTATACAGGTAATTATATTGAAAGGACAAAATCAACAGAAATAAATGATTTATTTTGCTCGCTAGAGACATCTTAGAAGCTAAACTTATAAAGGTCGGATAAGTAAGTGCATTAAATTCTCATACGTCTTTGTTCCAGCTTCCGTTTTATGTTTCTTTAAAGAAACTAGTTGACGTTCTTAATAGTGAGACACCTGTAGACAACAAGCGGTTCTGCTTTGAGATAGGAGCCACTCAAGGCAATAGTTTCAAGGACGGCTCCGAGTCGTGATTTCTAAACTCGGCTGCATCTCGATCGCGTATGACTTTACACGTGTTATCTGAAGATTATAACTTGTAGACAAAAAAGGCCGATTTTATGGAAACGTATCAAGTCATAATTTTCATATTGTTAGGGCACTAAAGGATGGTCGAATGCAATAATAATTTAGCTAAAAAATTAAATTGTCTTAATTTAGTTATGCCTATTATTTTAGTAATCGCTGCCATTGCAGAGTGATATAAGCTGACTCAATTAACTACCTAGACATTATATTTTGCTTATATTATACTTTTTTAAGTTTTTTTGGTACAAATATATACTACCTTTTTACTAGGTTCTCATATGAATAAATATTTGTACACACCATCATTAAGACATGACTCGATGCGCGCTATAACGAGATGATTTTCTTAACGCCCAAAAACTGAAGAAATGAAGGGAAAATAGTTCTAATCAGAATTAAGAGTGTTTAAACTATATATATATATATATATATATATATATATATA
>MNPL01003050.1:0-29966 GCA_002081605.1 Tropilaelaps mercedesae
TATATATATATATATATATATATATATAAGGCATATGTTCATATAATGATATGTACGCCTTTATCAATCTGCACGTTACCGCGGCTAAGGTTATTGACGTAAGCCAAAAGCTAGATGACTCGCGCCACGTCCCTCGGATGAACAACCCCGTTGTATGCCAAGCGAAGGACCCAGGCTTGATACCTGTGGCACCTAGACGGTTTTACTTATTTCAAAAGGCTGTCCAGACTGATCTGCGAGAGAAAGTTGTTAAAAGCATCCCGCACACCCAGAAGAATGGCCATACGGAGGGCCATTGACCGGGGCGGATCATTCTTTACCGACAATGCCACGGAGGCGGTGTAATAGAACCGACGGGTTTTAGGAGACGTAGAGCGTAGACGTAGAGAGACGTTTTTTACACGCTTAGGAAGCTGCAAAATCGAAGTATGGTGGAGCTATTTAGCAGCCATTTCAAACAACTCCGGAAAGAAAGCTCTATCGGCGGCACGGTGCAGGCCGTTTGGTCCCAGGTTTTTGCCAGGCTCGATGCGCCCCCCGCGAGCATGACCACCAACGTGAGGGGCGGCCAATGTGAGGGAAGTAATCCTAGGGGTATCCTTTACGAATTCATGAGGAGACTCTGCAGCCATTCTGACAAGCTGGCCGATTACTGTGACTAGTAAGATGATTAACTCGCTCACCGAAGATGTGGGTGCCAGGTGGCTTTTAACTTGTGTGGCTGTCCCCCTTCCCCCCGGCTGTCTCGGCCCAATTCTTTAGACTAAGTATTTGATACATTTATGGTCTGATAGGTTTTTACCCGCCTAAAACATTTGCTATTTTATTACCCTGGACATGTTCCATTCTACGAGGAATGAGATCCAGGTAGGACCCGTAATTATGCATATGAAAGGTAGGCGTGGTACCTTGGTAAAGCAACTAGGTCGTCTGTAGCCGACCACCAAGCTACGCATCTAGTCTTCACATTCATGTGGCTAACACTCTAAACATCGAAAATGACGTTAAAATTGTCTAAAATGAAGACTGGACAAGGCCAGTAGTGGAACTAATGAGTTCCTCGTGTTGATTACTTGGTTATTGTACCGTGTGCGGAAGGAATAAAAGCGACGGTAATATCTTAGGCAGATCCATCAGACGTCACCTATATCCCCGTGCCGCTGTTGTCAACCTGGAATCAGCATGTCCTGCTCCTGAGTATGGCTTCGTTTGGTTCACGTAGCAGTTGGAAATTCGCACCTTTTTATGCCGCTATATCGAATAGCAGGTCATGAACCGGTCTGGTGAGGCCTTGCAGCTAGCCCGGGCATCTTTTTATGAGAATCGCTTCACGGAGTTCAAGGATCACACCTAGTCATGGAAATTCGTTAGTGCATTTTGTGAAAGAACTAAATTCAGAATTCTGTTGCTATCCGCCTTCAACCTCGATTTTCTATACGCCAGATACAAGGCCTTCGGACCACTGCTAAGAACTCAGCAGGCGTTTTGCAACCATTGGATTTGCTTCGATGGCTTTCTTTGATAGTAGAGTTAACGCTTAAGCATAATTTTCGTCCATTTTTCAGGCTGCTGACACCCCTTTCAGTTTAGGTTGGTTTACTGCATACGAAGTTCAGACGATTGTTGAAAATACTGTAGTTGAATGGGGGCTGATAGTACCTATGTGTCTAGCAAGTCTAGGAAGACTCAGCCTCAGCTATCGCATGCCCCCTGTCTAGTGTTATCAAGCGATCATCTAACAGTGTCCTCCTTCTAACCAAAGTAAATGGCGTAAAAATAGTTTCTCTTTACAAGAACAAAGGAGAGCCTACATGAACTGATATATCTGGTTGATTAAGGATCTAGGGTTTTCAAAGAGCCGGTGAATAATAGCCTAGTGAGACATACTGAGTTTGCTAGATTTGTGTCCGCGAGTCAGCTCAATTTTCGGAGGTCAAGTTAGACGGAAGTGGCACTTAGGTATCTCTGTCAGGTGATTTCCGGTGCATCGAAAATAATCTAGTACGTCTTTAGATGTTCTTGGATATGTTGGTCCCCTTCAACTGCCTGTATCATTCGATGTTCTATGCTCCAAGACAGGAGGTCAAGTTGGCAACAGTGAGTCTAGCTTGGGAGCTGGTTAACATTAGAATACCTCAAGACTCGCTGCTTGGGCTCTCTATGCCTATTGTGTTCGTGGATTATATCTTCGTTCAAATATCAACGGGTAATTTCTGCAAGGCGCTCCTAATCCGACGAAACTTCGTTACCGTTTTGTCTTGAACACATTGGGCCCAATAATGATTTTCGGACCACTCTACAACATGTTTTAGGGCTCTGGTTTGGGCTTTTTGGTCTGGTTGCGAATTCAAGTAAAGCGGGGCTGGTTTGGCTTCATACACCTCAAAGGGTTGTCATCGTACAGCAAGTCTCATTTGGTGGCACTGGCCTGGGTTAACCCAAACTACGATATGTTTGGTTCAAGTCTCAATGAGCCTATGAATTGCGATCAACCTAGCGCTCAAATATTACGCTGTTATTGCAACACTTTGAAGACTACTAAATTGAGATTCTGTTTGAGAGTCTCACGCTAGTGCATACGGCGTTATTGCTGCCTGTGGCATGCTATGTATTCTTGGCCTGCAGTAGCCTTTTTTTGTTCTGGACGTTTGGGAAAGGCATGGTACGCATGGCCTGCAGCGACTAGTGCGGGACTCGCAAACCCACTAAAACCCCGTTTCCCCCACCCCCTAGGCTCGGTATTATGTTAGTATAACTTCGAAGCCACGGGAAAGAAGAGCTATTGTCTCTAGAGCTCCTAATCTTCCAATCTTCCCCTATATTCACTCGGCTGCTGGCTATATCCCGTCGATTCCAACTGATTTTAGTCAGTCACGCCCAGGTAGGAAATTAATGCCTACTTACTCCGCTGACTGGGTGGGCGCGTCGAGCAATTGAGGGCCTGGCCTCGCCGTCCCTCCCCCGCGCCTCCCCGCCTGCCTTGGCGTTTCTCCCTAGTTTCCTCTTTATTGATTTTGAGGTTCATTTCGACTCGACCCGGCAGGTAGAGACGGTCGAAGCAGAAAACTTTGCGAGAATAACAGACAAGGAAGTCAAAGAGGTAATCAAGGGATTACCAAAGAATAAAGCCCCAAGGCCCGACGACATTCCAATGGAACCAGTGAAGATGCTTCTCCAGGTGAAGCCTGAAGTCTTCAAATGCATGGTAGACAGGTAGCGGTAGGACGCACGGTACCAGCCCTAGTGAAAAAACAATCTTGTTTTCTCTCCAGAATCCGGGAAGCCCGTGATTGACCTAGACGCATATCGGTCGATACGCCTCCAAAACTTCAAACAAAAAAGCCCTCTCGGCTCCCCAGTACTCGTAGCGGTAGTAGCGGCCCCAGGATTCGGAAAGGACCGTAGTAAAGAAACGGTGATTCAGAGAGTAATCAGTGAGGCAGGATAGTAAAAATTCAGAGACCAGTACTCGAGGCGTCCTCAACACACGTAAGTGGCAGGGCGCGGTCAACGGAAGGGGGTCTGTTCATACCTCCGACGATTGATCATTTCCTACCTTACTAACCATCAAGCACGGGGACAATATCTTGCCGATGGCAGGCTACTTCATTTCCAAAAGCACACTTTTGACGAACATCAGTCATCTCGAATTTTCGACAAAAATGGGTGAAACATCGCTTTGAGCGAATGGCGGTGCAGGTTTACAATATAATCTATATATCGTGTACCAACGAAACGGCATATTTTACAGCTTCTTGTTTTCATATAACTTATTGTATAAAAATAGAAGTAGTATAATACTAATTTAAACATTTGAAACGGTATCAATCACAGCAATTTTACATACACAGATTTATTATTTTATTGTACTATAATTTTATATTATAAAACGCATGTTGATTCTAATCTTTCTAAACTTGCTTCAACTCGTTATCATCTTTTGAAATATCCTAATAGTCCTGTAAGTTCACTTGTGCATACATTCTGAGTAACTGCCTTGAGTAACCTGAGAAATTGAAGTTTTCGAGAGAAGAAGCCCCAACTAAATGGTAAGCGGTAGTCGAGAAATTGCCTGCTATACTTATTAAGAGAGCTGAATGTCACAAATAAGGTTACGCGAAGATCACAGCGACTGACGACGGCCTTGAATGAAAAGGAAATCCCAACAAATTCTTTTACTTGTCGACACTTCGAACGTAATAAATGTCGTCAGCCGAAACCAGCTCGTTTGCGATAAATAGACCGATCGCAAAGTCTCTGCGTCCTTCGCCCAACCCTGTCCTGAGAGCTTTCTCCAGGATAACCTGCGCGGAACGAGGTGCTCCTAGGTAAAATTCACCCTACACGGAGAGCGCATAATACTAGACAGGCAATAGCAGCGCCGAAACTGTGAAACTGTGTGAGTCTTCTCAATGCCGCAATAGTAAAATAGCACTTAAATGGCAGAACTGCCAGATGATTCTGCCACTTCAGGGTCCAAAAGGCAAGACTAGATATTTTGAAGGCCTCAATAGCTCTTTTCATACATCTAAGAATACTGCGTGAATCGTCGTGGAGCCCGGCTGGATTAAGTTGATGAAGATAATAAATCTATAAAGTCCAAGGACTGATCTTTATGTGCCAATATTGACTTCTCCCCATGTGGCCTCGATATTCCCATCTTTAGCTGCCTGCTTCCGTCCAAAGAAATATAACCTAAACTACCCAATCATCACTAATGCACAATTTAAACATTCCAAAATTAGGGAGAAAAACGAGTGGCGCAAGCAATCGAAGGCCGCGGTAATGTTCAGAAAGATTTGACGGCAGACTTGTTTAATATCTATGGCCTCGGTGATTTTGTTCTAGCAAAGCGCCAGTTCCAATCCAGTCTCCTGTGACTTCCCGAAACCGAAATGACTAGGCGAGTAGAACTTAGCTGAGTTAGGATAGCATCATAGGCACACACTTCTCAGAAACTTTGGACAACTCATTGATCGAGATTTTGAGGCGGTAATTAGCAGCCCGTGTACGCTCTTCTTCACTTGACTTCGCTTTTTTAGTCTTTATTAATTTGATAAGAAATAAACCAGTGTTAATGGATGAATTGGCAATGCTTACGAGCTGACGATCCAGAACGGAGATGTCCTTTTAAAAATTTTCTAAAAACGTTAATAGCTCCATAAACACGTCTTAATATTTTGGAGACATTTTAGTTTTGTCATGTCCGCTGTTGAGCTGCATGATGTATTTTTTTCTGTAAGGATTAATATTTTCACTAGGAGTCAACTCCGCAAGAAGTGCAGAAGACGAGTACACTTAGATTTTCATTAAGAATTTAATTTACTTTAAGACGTCTTGTTTATTGCATATTATAACATTCCTTTGCTTACTTGCGAACATTTTGAACGTTAAAAATCTTAACGGAAGGCACCTTAGCAATTAAGTAGATATTTAACGTTTTATTAAAGTAAGAGATTAAGATACGCTTATCAAGTTGCCTGTTATGTGTGCAATGCAAGGTGATAATAAAAAATGAAAAAAATGTTTTTTCAGCTTGATTCAGGACACCTATTTTAGATGTTTGCCTTCTCCTATTGCTCAATTCCTTAATCTTATATATATTTAATTACCTAATTTTTTCCGATAAAAGTGTTTATCTGTGCAATTAGAAATTGTTACAACGCTACCGTGTTACTGGAAGTATTAAAGAGTTTCGAAAACATGGGTCAAGAACTCAATTAAAGATCCCCTTCTCAATCCACTTATAGCATATAACGCGGAGTTTGGTTAGGTCTACCTAACCTCTTTTTTCTCCTTTGCTCGGTTTTCTCCTTTTCTCAGACAATCGTAGCTGATTGTATCAATTTTACAATATAACCAGTACATAATTTCATCAAAATAATTTATCAATAACATTATAATACAACCATATTGCTAAGCATCGTCGCATAGCAACGCACACACGTTAAAACGCCCCCTTTGATTTAATAAAGAGTACAATTCTTGCATAAAACAACAATACACAGATCAATTTTATACTCCAGTACAATCTAAATATTCTCGGTTCGCTCAAACGCAGGAAAGCACATATCATTTACAAAATCTAACACCCGCTCACGAAAACTTCCAAGAATGTTCTTTTGGGGGATGTATGCACTGCCTTCATAGCTAACAAAAATGCGTGAAGCCGATACGTGATAACCACTCACTAAGGTTTTACTTGCACAGTATGAACATAAGTGATACCACGAATTGCGATATCGCCCACTAGAATGTTGGCCGTTCCAGCATTGATAGACACTACTTTTTAAGAACAGCCAATGTTTTGTTATTCGTTTGGAGGAAGTGCTACCTGGTATTATGGGATTTATGGTTTTTTTAGAAGCACGGAACCGAGCTTCATTTGCACATCACATTGCATGGAGAGAAGATATCGGCTTGCCCAGAAGCGTCCTGAGGTGGATGATCTACGGTCTTTTACTTTTACCTTTTTTTCGCTAATAAGTAAATACTGCGCACATAATTTATAGCGTAACAATTCGATTGAAGTAAATGATTGTGAATATCCTCGTAATATATTTATGAAGGGCTTAACGATATCGGGAAGGTTTGCAGGGCTATAAATTCAAGCGACATTGGCATTCATCAACAAATAAAAAAAAACAGAATTCAAAAATATCATTGCGTTGCAAAGATGAGTTTCTTTAAGCTACAATTGGTCACCTCTATTTATATACAAAAATTCATCGTGTGCCCCAGCAATTGTGATCCCCTTAGGAAAACAAGCTAGTTAAGACTCTCGTTCTCATTCCTTACAATAGTTTGAATGTAGAAGGAGGGACAGGGCAACCAGCTCTCAAAAAACAAAGTCACAGTTTGAAGTCCTAAAGTACTTGAAAAGAGTTCGCTTTCACCGTACGTTCTTCAAAGGTATATTGATCAGTGTAATTGCAGCTTAGCAATAATTTCTATTTTCTTTACGCAAAATGTGAAGTTACCTATTTTCACCTGCGCGTATTAAAAAAAACGTAACGATTCTTTTAAGATAAGAAGCAAAGAAAGGCGCATCGCGTAAAGATACTCATATTAAAAACCTTTATATTACCTTTATTTCATATTAAACCTAAAGTAGCATTTGAGTAGTATGTTAGGTAAATATTTGGGCGCAATCCGCAAGTTAGCCTGAATTTATAGTATGATAGTTTATACCTTATTGAATTTTATTTAGAAAGGTAATCGTTGTGGTCGGTTCTATTTGTTACACCGTATGTGATAACATTATGGCTAATCAAAGGTTTAAGCAGTTAGTAGAATGATTACTCTAGTAAATAATGTAGTGAGTTAATCGTTTCATTCTTCTTTAGTTTTAACTGCTTAGGTGTTAACCTTTTAATAGCTTGTACATATGCGAGATAAAAATCTAGGTCATCCAATAATAGTTCGCCAAACATCAATAAATTAATAACTTAAATATTGAAAATGTGTACCCATATTTACCACTTTTGTCAGGCGCTATTTGTTTTATTCATGTACATTATAGCAATGCCGATATTCATTACATCAAACAATCTTATGAGTTAGCTACACTTCTACGGTAATATATAAATTGTGATTAGTTATAAATATACATCTACAAGCCTCTATGTAGCTCAAGCAGTAATTATAATACACGCCACTATGCTTGCTAGGATTCTCTTAGTTAACAGAAATTTCAATAATGAACAAGAAAGGAGCCCTTCTGTAGTTTATGTTTCACATGCGTCATTTTTATGATGATAGTGTAGAATGTCTTAGAAGTTAGTCATTATCTTCCGCGGAGGACGTAATAATTAACAAAAATAACAAAATAGTATGAAAAACGAAATGCAGACCGGGACAAAGAACGCCTAAGAAGCCTCGTTTGAAGTTCGAACTGAGCAGCTCGCTGCCTTTTGTAGTATAAAATTGACGTGTGGGTAGAATGCCAAGAACGCCAATCGACGAAAGTCTCACACGAATTAGAGAATAAAAAGTAAAGAGGATTGAACGTCTTACGCGAGCATCAATATTTAAAAACATTGCCTTTCTGCTAAAACATTGCGTGATTATCTACATATAGTAATTCTCTATCGATTTCATAGGCCTGTGTAAATTTATCGAAGCCTCGCTTTAACCACGTTTTGTGGGCATTATGAGCTTGCACAGATGCTGTCTCTAATTAGACTTATACTTCTGATTCAGAGAAAGTTCTAAATGATTGAACAAACTAATATGACTACTGTATGTCCGATGAGTGTCTATGCGAAAACAAATGAAAAAAAATATCCTTATGGACTTTCATGAATACTATATACATTTGTTGATGAACAAAATACAGACAAAATGTTATCAGATTATATTGAATGTTGCTATCTATTTTCAATGGTATAACATTAACTTATATCATTTTAACAATAATAAATGCCTGAGGTGAATTTAATGGTACAGTTGTGTGTACTGTACCATTAAACACAGTGCACACATTTTTCGTTACAATGCAGTGAACGTTTTCACTTTTAAATAAAATGGCAATACGACAGTGATAGCTATTGTTCTGCATGCATTCTTCAAATTATATTAATATATATACGCTATATGGTTCGCGATTACTTTATAAGATCAAAATTAGCATCGAACTACTCCGTTTGTATCATCATTCGAGCATATTATCTATTCTCTCAGAGCAAGCAATCGCAATCCCCAGCTCTTATAAAAATACGGCTGCTTGTTATTTCTCTTTATCCAGCAACATATAGCACTAGAGATGAAAACATTAAAGGGTCATAACTTTATTCGTATGTGTGCATCTATGATAGCTTCTGCTTTTATCATGATATGAAAGCTCGGTGTGTTAGTGTACATGGCAGGCACCTGCTGATACTATACCTAATGCTTGTATATCGTTCTCTTATTTCAGAAAAAAAGTGATACCATTTTTGTTTCATTTTAAGAATGCGAAATCCTGGATATTTTACGTCAAGCATGGCCGCTTTCTTCAATTATAAAAAAATAGTAAGTTTAGAAAGAAAGTGTAAAAAATTCTTATCGTATTTTCAGTCTGCTCAATTCTTAAGAATGGGACATTCGCAATGGTAGCAACAACAACCGCTTCATCCTACGAGACGCTGGTGTCTTATTCGAACACGTTCCAGATTCCTATTGTTAGTCCGTCGTTTCCGTACCACACCCGACTGCGGCCGGCGAAGTACGGTATCTCCATGAGGCCTAACTACTTACAGGCTATTCTCGACCTTATACAGCATTACCGCTGGAAGCAAATCGTGTATATTTACGATTCTGACGCCGGTGAGTAATTTTTTAGCAAAAATACAATTCTGTGTTCATATTGTAAGTTTTCAGTTCTTGGTAGATAGAATAAACTAAATTCAAAATTAGCTTTAATTAATACATGAATACGTGCAGTTGTAGCTATTTATATTATAAATAAAGCAATAGCATCAATGAGTGAAAATTAAAAGTCACATTCTTGTGGGTTCTGTTAAGCTTGAAACTGAGTCAAGGATTAGGTAGATGTCAATAATGATCAAATAAAAAGGAGAAAAAGGGAGGAGAAGTTTTATATTGCACAGACTATTAATGTTGCCAGTCACTGAGCTTTGACAAAAATTCAGTACTTATACATTTGCATTTTCTGTAAATCTTCCCTTCTTTAGTAAAGAATAAGCAAATTTACAGATGAGTACGAGAGAATGAGATTTGCTGGGCGGCTATTGGGTACATACGAAGCAAATTCAGCAATGGCTAAGTTAATGTGTGGCATTGCGCAAATGTATATCTAGTTAGTTATTCAAAATGATACGGAATTAATTTTACAGGTCTTGTTAATCCATGCCTATGCAGTGGAGAATAAGTAGTATAAAAAAGCGTTGTATATATTCAAAAATGCCTGTGGAAGAGCCTCTGGAGATACAGGTGTAAGAGATTGTACGGAGGTATCTATAACACCGGCGAACCTGCTTTATAAAGACAAGGAAAAGCAGGGGGTCCATATACGGTGCCTTGCGCGTGCAAAACATAATGTGGTCAAGGGAAACCGGATCACTTATAATCATTGATGGGGCAGATACTAAACTCACGCAAACAAACGGAGATGATTTATTGCTAGCGAAGTTGAAACTCAATTTTTTCTCAGCGACACGATAGTGTCCTATAAGCAGTGTCGACAATATTGCAATCCACGGGCGCCACACGTGGCGGCATATTATTCTTATTATCATTATTATATGTATTCAGTACAGTCCGTTGATTTTTGATGCAACCGACGATCTAGAAGTCATTCGGAGCGTACACAGCCCAGCTCGTCGGCACGTACCAATGAACAACAGAAGCAGAAGCAGCAGTAACTCCCCACCGTTTCTTCGTTCCTCCGCCAGTCTCTTCGCCCTTGGTTTATCTGTGCTTTGCTTCCCTCTGTTTATGGCCATATCATTCCTATTGCTTGTATACTTCCCAACTTGCCTTCATCTTCCCTACAAACAAACTTCTTTTTCTTTTTAGCGCACGTACAAGCTGTTTCAACTCCCACAACGGACCACTGCATCTGAAGCTATTGCTGCTGCTTGTGGTTGCGGCTTCGAAAAGGGGCCAAGCATTTGGCTGCACCGGATGCAACGCCACAAGCGGAAAGCAAATCCATAATGTATCATCGCGCGCAATACAACTCAGTACACACAGGACACATTGTGCCGTTCGGCAACTCTGTGTTTCCTCTATTTTTCTTCTTTTCTTCTGTTCGGCGGTTGCTCTGCATAGTTGCTCATATGCAGCACGGTTGGACTAAAACGCCGATGCTTCCAAACGAAAAGCAGAAACTACAGGAGTATTCCTGCTCCTTCCTGACGTCTACTTGTGTTGGTTCGATATTATAAATACAATGCGCAACAGAAAGTAGAGCGAATTCTCTTATTTTTACCTTTGCAGATATCTACTAAGGTGCATGTGAACCAGGTACATTGTTGAGGTTAAAAAGTGAGTTCTCATAAAAGGTAAAATAATACCTTTCAATCTGTATACCTTAGAGATTCTCGTTCATAGGATTGAGAAAGTACCTTCATCTCAATTGCATCCTTCCCATGACAGTAGCGATATCTTTTGGACTTTTCGAGCGATTTGTTGTTTGTGCGGCCTCTATTCAGACTATTTGCTTTCGCGGAAACGCTGCTACACTAAGCAAAAGCTGCATATGACAGCTTCTCCGTGTTATATATTTATTGGTATATTTTACGTTATTTTTAAGTATTTTGAGCCAGCTTGAAATTGTGTAACATTGCTTGTATGAATAGTTGTGCACATTATGTGGCTTTTGAGTCAACGAAAGTATTCTGGTAGTGAGCATTGGTAACGCATTGGACACGAAAGATGTCAACAACAATCACCGTTGTTATAAATCCCAAGTATCTGTCTAAAAATTGTCTGAGACGACCCGATATAATGTGTGTGATCTGGTTTTTTACTTTGCATTTTGGACCTTGTTTCGTTTGCAGAAAAAAAAACGTTACGTGAGGTATGGCTAATATTAAAAATTTCTACGGCGTCTCCGATGGTACAACAGGTAATAGCAAGGCCATATGGGATACATTTATATCAAGCAGAGTAAGCTTCGTAAAGAGCTTTTGTGGTAATGTGATCTGTCTGCTAAAAACTACGGTCTTCCAGATTATTTCCTTTACTGGGTCGTGAAGGAGCGACCGTCTGTGGAAAGAGTTAGTTCGAGGTAGTAAAACCGCCTTGTGAACCTAAGTTTGGGTTGTAAAAAATGAAGTAATCTCTAAGGCAACCCGGGCCCCGTGTCGAAATTTCATCTCAGTGGTTTTGTCAGCGTTGAAGTTCAACGCGAGATTCTCCAGCATGCTCCTCAAAGTTTCCAGAAATTGTTGCATACGAGATCTGTTTGAACTGCGGAGTACTAAAGAATCCGCATATATAAGTGCCTTCACGTTATGATGCTTTTCTTGGACTTTGGTAGACTAGTACAGTGTAGATACTAAGATTATCATCTTATGCCTATCCCTTCTCCTTCAAAGCACCTATGTATTTTGTTTAGGGCTGACCGTAAACCAACATTTAACGTCCACGGTAGCGCTTTCTACATTAGTTCGTAAGACGGACCCCATAAACGTAAATGTGCAACGGCGATTGAATTCGTACACCTACATGTCTCCTCTGGTCGCAAGGCACACGCGAATGCGCCAAGGCACCGAGCTCGACCTCTAAAGGCACCTGACAACAAAACTCCATCACCGATATTTCGTTGAGGAATCATTGTCAGTAATCTGAAAACTTTCGGAGCTAGAGTCACGGCGTTCACCGATTTAAGGCTATATTATTTTTGATGTTGGACACTATCTTATGAACGACGAAGATGGCGTGTAGCGGGCCTCCGTGCAGCGAATTCTCTTTCTCGACCCGAAGTTGTACGACTCTTTGGGGAGCATATCTAGCATATGCAGAAACATATTATAACAAGTTTTTAGTAGACCCGCACAGACAAAACTTGCAAAAACATCGATGATTGGATTCCTATTTGCTTTTTCGAAAGTAACGACATAGCAGTTTAAGTTAATGCGGAAGCCCATTCCGTGTAGTTTTACAGAGTTTTAGTGTTCTGTCGTACGATCTATCAAACCTGGTCGTGAAACCACCAATCTTCTATCTGCTATCACCAATGTTGTCTTGTCGACGAAAATCGTTTTTGGAGGTTTGACATGCATGGCTACCAATCGATGCGATCTCTTTTAGCATCACACAATTCTTCTCATTAGGGATGCTTTCGTTTTCACTGGACCGCTCAGAACTGTTAATTTGTATTGTTATTTTTAAATCTTATTTATTTGTTGAATTTTATTGTAAAAGACTTGTGACAAACGCGGAGAGAAACGGAAGGTCTTGGTTAAAATGAGAACTTCAAAGAGGATCTCACTTCTGAAGACGGCTCCATTATTGGCTTTAGCTGCGCATGGGACTGCCAGTTTGTGACGTCGCCCTGTATCTCCCCTTTCGTTATAAATTTGCTGAGCATATACGGGACATTAGCTGTTCTAATTGCTTCATGATTGTACGACTAAGCTTAGCGATTGGTGGCTCTTTTTGGGAGGATTGCTGTCTTGAGTCAGTGGTAAGACTGTAGCGACATTTTGGAGCGTATCTGAGGCTGGGAAATAATGATTGTCCTTTCTCTAATAGAGCGCAAGCTTTACATCTAAAAATGGACTACTTTTTCGCGATGTTCAATGCAACTTTATGTAATGTGTTCTCCACGAACTAGTGTCGCTCCTGGACCATCGCTCGTTTTTTTATTGAAAGTAGAATGAATATAAAAGGGTAATTTTTTATTCCCTTCGTTCGCACTACCATATCATTGATTGCCTTGCGGTTCTGTCCGAAGAGTGGGATGAATCGGACGCGTATCTTAACTTGGGACGATAGGACTTGGCTTTTTTGGCTAACCGGGTTACAGCAACTAGGAACTTGTCCTTCTAATATCCTACATACCTGAGATTCTACTTGCAGGAAAAGATACTGTGCCTTATTTCGGTAAAGTTTAGTAGGTCTTCTTGAGAACTCTTAGGCTGAGAACTAAGCTGTTGCCCGCCACTGACGCGGACTTTCGTGGGTCGTCCTTTGATTCGTCATGCTTTATTTCTTCGGCTCTGGTGGTCAACACTGGCACAGTACCAGCACTTCAGAGCAAGCCGAATCTCAGCTATTATATTTCTTCATTCATATTTCTTCGTATACATTCACATCGTCTGCGCTGCAACTGGAATAGTGCATATTCGCCACAACCAGCTTGGTGCAGCGTCATCTGTGAGATCAGTTTCCTCAGGGTACTGGCTGGCCGTATGAAATGTTCGTCCGCACTTTCCTCACGGCAAAATTAGGTTGCGTAGGTTGCGTAGACTTCAATATTGCGTAGATGCTCGTCTTCTTGAACTAAAGCATACATGAGTCTTCTGCTTGTTCAAACAAACTTCATTCCTCTGCTTTTCAAAAACTGTTTCTTTTAAGCCCTGGGAGGACTATCTGTGCTGCATTACGTTGACGGATAAGCACGCAAACACATTAAACTTAAAATTTTTTCAGTTTTTCATGGGAGCTGATTCTTGCACCAACAGTGGGTGAACCACATCCGTGTATAATATAAATTAAACAAGCCAAACGTTTTGCTAGCTTATTTATTTGGGACTGCTGATGCACATGTATTATTTGTACAGAAATACGCATCCACGTATAGACTGTTCCATTATGTTTATTTATGAAACGATTTCCAAGAATACCAGATCAAATTCCGATCAAGAGGAATTCATCATACTTTAATCGCTACTTTCGATAGGTATACAATACGGAAGCATATGATATAGCAGAAGTTGGAGGAACAACTAAATGTCAATTTCGCTATTTGTTTATTTGTGATTTATGTAAGCATAGGAAAATTTCAGAGCGTATATGTCTCACACAAAACATGACTACATACAAAACGTATGGAATAGATGCTTGTGTTTTTACACAGCTTTATGGCAATGGGTCACAGCACATTAAAAACGGAATGCATCAACTTAAATTTTGAAAATCTTTGGGATGGATGGCTTGAGGCAGTACAACACACAGTTCTTTCCATAATTAATCTTATTTAGATAAATTAGTGTAAAAAATGACGCTGTTTTCTCTTAGACAGTTGGCATTTTTGGTACTGATAACGATCACTTGTTAAGATTACTGCTAAAGGAGAGGCAGGAACGCGCTTAAACAGTATACCCTAACACATTCGGCAGTAAATGCGTAGGCTGGGCAATGTCATAGATCTATCTATCCCTATCTGTACTTACGCTTTATTTATGAAGCTTGCTCGTCTCCCAGTGAGACCTGTAAAGCGTTTGAGCATTTTCACCACTAAGAATTTCCTGATGTAAACGTTTGTGTATTTCTTCCTTCTGAGAAATTATTACGTCAAAAGCTCTTATCGCCGAAAGAAAAAGGTTTGTTTGTACCGTTTGCTGATGGTGTCTAGCTTCTCGACAAAATCCAAAGCTGATCCGCTTTGAAATCGCATTGATGATCTCCCCACTAAGTTGCCCAGGAAGCTTCAGCATTTACGCTATAACGATGTGGCAATTCTGCAAACTACGTGTGTGCTTTCTTAGCAAGAGTGTGAATCTTTATATGATATGAAGGCGTATCATATATAAATATCATATAAAGATAAACCTATCACGATAGAAATTTTCGGGAAAGGTGTCACCAGTGCACGTCTTAAATAAACCGCTTCTGCTACCTTAAATGGTGCATCGAGGAGCTAAGGGGAAACGTGGTCTAGACAAAATATCTCTGAGAACCATCTGGGAATGACACCCATTTAATACGACGCGAGAGCCGACTGACTTCGACGAATCTTAGAACCGCGCACTTATTCAAGAAAACCAGTCTAGCTTCAATTATTCGTGTTTGAGCAACGCTCGCTTAAACATGGTTTCCAGTAGTAACCGGAACTTTTGATAATTATTCGTTTCTGTCTTTTCTGCATGTTTATTTTATTTTAGGATTGTTGAAGCTGCAAAATCTCTACAAGCTGACGACGAACGAATATAAATTGGAGATAATCAAGGTCGGGTCCACATTATTCTTCCGTACATATGCATACTTTACAGTCCGTAGGACTTAAGTAAGCTTATGCACTCAGGAGTTATGTAACGACTGGTAAAATAGGGTAGGGTGTAATATTTACACGAGTTATATGTAATGTGAAGATGATTCCTTGGGCGTCAAATGTTAACCGACGGCCAGCCTTCTAAACATTTTTTTTATCAAATGTAACTTTAAAATGTACTAATATTAAACAATTTCCCGTGCAAAGTGAAAACCAGATTAAACCTGAATTTCTTTAATGAAGAGCAACAGCGCGCATCGTAATTTTAGAACTTTGGGGTTCGGGTCTAGCGCCATTAGCACTGGAATAGATTATTCCTTTATCATGGCTTCTGTAGGCCTTGGTTACTATTATTAAAATTAAAAATAAGCCCAGATCGATTGAACGCATTTAGAAATAATTCCTACTAAAAGCTATGTATTTGAAAAAAAGACAAGCGTGAGGCTGCGGTAAAAAAATTTGAAAAATGAAAACACACTAAAATAACTCAAATTCCTGTACAGCACTATTAAGTATTTATTTTAGTGAGTCTTTACAGTAAATTTTAGAGTATAATCCCGCACGCCGAACAGTATTAGTGAAGCGTTTCAACGGATATATACCATACCTCAAAACAACGCCTTGGTATCTGATATCGTGACACAGGAGAGGGTCACTAAAACACAAACGTCGAACACATTTGTGCACACCCAAATTTTTCTTACAAACGACATTCCGGTTTCAATATTTCCACTGATATTACAATATTTTACCGGATGTTCGTGCCAAAATGGATATACATATTTAGTATGAGAATAGCAAAAACGTATGTAATGCATTTATACATTTCATATGAAAGCAGCAGGAATTTATGTAATGAGTTTTCAAGTGCATTTGTGAAAATGGTCGTTACAGGTACGACGGGTGATATCGGCGTCAGAAGCGAATAAGTTCCTGGTGAATTATGATAATGAGACACGCGACCAGCTCAAGCATGTTGTGATTGACTGTGAGGCCAACCTGACGCGGGAAATCATTATCAAACACGTACGACACCCTATCGTAGGCAGAAGGACATTTCATTTTCTGCTCGGTGGATTGGTCCGTATTTTACGTACATATTTTATCCTAATGTAATGATTAATATTTCCATACTTCTAGTGGAGTAGTATAATGTCTTCTGTGTGTGTTGATACAGGCACTGCAGAACATGCTATTGTTAAATTGTTTCTGGTGGGAGCTGACGAAAGAAATTGTTCTTAGCTTCCCGATTGTATTCTTATATTTGTTTTCAAATTTGTGTATACTAAGCTGCCTAATTTGCGTAAACATCTTTACATTAAAGAATTTTACATTTCACAAATATAGGTACTCACAAAACGCACAATTATGTCAAAATTTGTATACCTCCTTTATCTTCGTAGATAATGGATGAGTTTGCTAATAATCCGGCGATGGAATTCGGAGCCGTAAATATTACCGGATTTCGCCTCGTTCAAAACAACAGTCGCGCCTACGAGGAGGTTTTCACGGAGAAGAGTCGTCACCAGTGGCCTGATCCTAAGACCAAAAGAATCACCGTAAGTATACCGACAAGAATGATTTTTCGCAATATGATCTCATAGCGATATCCACTCGAACTCACTAATGCGCCATGTCAATACATTAATTGTAGGTCTTAAAATACATACATTTCATGATTTCTCGTGATTTATAACAATGTTCAGCAATTACGAAAATCTCCAGTCAGTATTTACAGAGTAGAGCTACGCGTATCTAAATCGCATTTTGCAGATTCGGCGGTACACTAAAAGAAAAATTGAATCATCATTGCCGTGGAGGGGCAACGGTTTATACAATGCCTTCTTTCTTATGTGTTCGTTTTCAAAAAGAGCTTGTAGATTTCTCAAGGACTTACCAAACCACTTCCAATTTCTGGGCGTAAAAAATGGAAGCACAACTGGGAAAATGAAAATTTCAAAATCCGAATTTTTTTTAGCAAATTCAAATTTATTTGAGTGTATTGATTTAAATTAAGGTTAACCTACACCAATATTCATTGAAAAGCTTAGGTATAGATAACAAACTATATTCCTATCTATTTTTGTATGCATATGTATCTACAGATTACTCACAATGTTGATAGATTTTGCGTCCACGTGCATTTTCAAAGTTAATTAAAAAATGTTGGCATGCCTCGGCGGATCAGTTCGTGTGCTTCTTGTTATGGCATTCATAGCATCACTTGTAAATGAAAATTTGACGCATTTCAATCACAAAGCCAAAGTTAAGACAATTTGCCCAACTATGTCGTTTCTCAAGCCATACGATTATAGAGACAATCAAACCTCTAAGGAAAAGATTTTTCGCGGGCGTAATTTCTCGTAACAGGTGTGCTCGTTGGGTTTTTCGATCGTGTGATTCCACTGACCTTAGGCTTGTTGTACCTGTGCAGTTATTTGAAAATCAAGTGTGCGCTGATAAACCGAAGACTATTGACGAACCGAGAACAACCGTGTATGGCATGTTAATGAAATTCGACCCGATGAGTGTCTAGCTGTGCTCGAAAATTATTAGTACATAAATTCGCCAAAAATGGTAGAGCTCGTTTTATTTCATAAATGAATAAATTAAAACTAAAACGTCTCAAAAAAGAGTGTTTTTGCTTTATCATAAAAATTTATAAAGTGAATAATTTTAATAAACATTTGCAAAGGCTCTCAGTTGCGTCAATGTCATCTTGAATTAAACCGAAATGAACAGCCTTTAATAACATGGACGTTTTCAAACTTCTACGCTGATACATAATTTAGATACCTTTTTCGGGAAGCGCGTTTTTATTTTCTACGAAAAAATCAGACGAGTGCGTTACTTGTCATAAAAATGTTCAAATATACTTCCAATTGTCCTCGTACCTATGAAATACAAATGGGTGAAATAATCTATATAAAACTGTGTTCATGTTAATAAAAACAAAGTGTGGAAAAACCTTACCAAAACTGATTCGATAAATATTTGAATACTTTTACGACTCTTGTTTCAATCTTTTTCGATTTTCATTTTTTCTAAATAATACATTTAGTAAACAGAATATATTTTAAGAATCAGCCTATGGTTTCTAGTTATTTGTTAGACACTGCCCTTTTGAGCTAACGATACAAGGTTTTAATGCATTTTCATTATGCGAAATCATATAACATCATTTGGCTGTTAACGCACAACCATGTAGCGGTGATGCTGCGGTGACTATTAATCTAGTCACTTAATCAGCTGTCACAAGAGGCGCTATTGTATACCCTATTAGAATGAGCCTTCGAAACGCTCGAGGCAGCCTACTCATTACACACATATTCAACTTACTATTAACAGAATATACGACACTCAGCTCCTAGAATGTTGGCGTTTCATCCAAGGTCCTTGAATGCTCTCATCTCCTAGCGGCGGCTGAATACTGTCGTGCGTGCCGTATCGACGAAGAAGACGTAACGCTGACAAAGCTCCGATTTCGTTAGTTTATGCTCAAAATCCCTCACGCAGCTGGCCGCCTAGCAATTGAGACCACAGGCATAGAATTGTGAGCTTGCCATGCATGGGAAAGGGATTGAGCCAATCGACGGTGTCGCAGACTGATGCTACCACTCAAAGTATCGGATCGTCTTCGAATCCTTGCCATAGGAAATGAAACAGTGGGCGGCCGGTGTCAGCAAACCTATGTGACATGTGTCAGTCAATAGCGCGCCACGCTGTGGGCAGAAATTTAGGAGTAAGGCAACAATGTTTGGATTCAAGTTGGGCTTGGGCAATAGATGAGGTTGAGCGATTTCTTTAGGCGGGGCAGCTAACGAACAATCGAACACAACATGCCACTTTTCGCAGTTGTCACCGGTTGTGATTATGCTCTGATGCGGCAAAAAGTATGAGTAGTCTTATGCACTTAAAGCAGTAACGTCAACATTTGTGAGTTGTTGAGCGAAATCGTCCTACAAAAACGACATCGGTTCATCGTAGTATCATCGCTGGACTACGGCGGGCTTCCTGAGCAAGCTTCTAAATTATTGAAGAGTGCTATCGCCTTTAACAGACTGAGAGAAGGGCGTATCTGAGTCCGGAACACTAGAACCTTCAACAGGCCAAAGTCGCTGGATGTCTCGAGCCAGTTTAGAGAGTGCGGCCGCGCAACACACAGGCAGCACCCACCTAACGTCACCACAGGTGACTCGCGCATTAAAACTGCCACTAATTAGCCATCCCACCCGAGAATTTTTGGCAACCAGACCATCAGCAATTTTCTTAATTTGTGAAGGCGATTTCATAGAATTGGTCAATACTAACCAGCAATGCTCTTTACTTGCCGGGCCACCATGGGCCGGCCAGCTGATGATAGCGTGCGAACCTGGAAATGGCATCACACACTATTGCTGGATCACAGGCGCGGCTTTTCGAGCTCGGCGCGCTTTCCGGGGTCCGTGTTGAGCCCGTGTTGCGAAACGCTCGGGCGGCGATACGCTGAGAATCATGGACGATGGTCACGCTAACTGTTATCGCGACTGCTTAACCGGGAGCAGTTGGAACGACGGCATGAATCCCATCGACACAAGGGTGTTGCAGCGGAGACTGCTGCACGACGGGTGTCTGACCGATGCGCGTCGGATCGCACTGTAGTGCCCCTTGGAGTTACACACATCGTTTGCAGCCGTAGTTCATTCATAGTCCCTGGGTGTTTCATTCTTACGCGGAAAACACACTACACATTTACTGAACCGGGCTAAAATGTCGCAGCGTTGCTGGTACGCTATATCGACGGTTGACGCTGAATTTAGGCCGTTGGCCTAGAAGGTAATCAGGGCAACTGCGGGCCCTGTCTGCAGGGGCACCTGAGCACTGCCTCTTGCGATCTCTCCGCTGGCAACAGTCGCTGTTGTTTGTGCTTCGGACGGTACTATTGCTCAATTGTGACCGCTGATGCTAACTGCCAGTTGCTTTCGAAGGCAGACGAAATGGTGCAGGTACTCCAGCAGAGTCGTTGGGTGTTTAGCTGCCAGTTGAGCAGGGCGCTGTGCGGTGTCGGTCTGCCCAGAGCTGCTCTTTCCTCGAAATCAAAGCCGAGCGCAGCCGACAATGCCGATCGGACGATAAATTCATAGATGATAGCGTAGTCCTCTAACGGAATACCCGCCGATTCCATAGACTCTAGGCCTGTAGCAGCGTAATTTTGATTGAAGAGTCAAGGGGCAGTAGTAGCACCGACACCAGTTGCCCAGGTGAGCCAAGGGTAAGTTCGGAGAAAGCAATGAGTATATCTTTGCCGGATGAAGTTGTTCAATGGTCTAGGTAGTTCTCTAGCTGAGCTCCTCGTGCCCTGCAACCATCGACCTAACTATCGAACACATCCGGCGGCGGGAGCGACAAAATATGTCACGCGGCTGGTCGCTAGGGATGTCGAAGATATATCAGGGTTGGCAGCGGATACCACGCCATGGACGCCGTTCGTATTCACGTACGATAGTTGGCTACGGTCGTCTTCATACATTCGCAAATGCGCCGTGAGATGCTGTTGGCAGCGATACGGACACGCGTAGCTTCCTTACTGTCGTTGATCTCTTACTTTACCTCCTCAGGTAAAAATGGATAAGTGGCTAGCGTCCCGTTCACTGTATATGGCTGATACGTTTGGCAGCCACATCGTAATCTCGCACTCGCCGCCACTCCTGCTCTATCGCATGGCAATACTTTGTACGCCGTGCTCGTAGCACTGCGAGACGCGGCAAGTTGTTGCTGTAGGAAGTTGCTGGCTCGGTCAAGCTAGAGCCGGAGCTGCGGCTGCAAGGCTCTTCGCGAAATGAATTTGCCCGCAGCGCAGATTCTAGCTGCAAGATGCTTTCTGCTTCCCCCATTCCACAAAAAAACGGAATCCTGTCTAGTTTTCTTGGCTTACCAGAGTCCCTCGCAGACCTCGCTTGGCTGTATTCTGATACCACCGGGCTACGCGCTCAACCACGTTGCCGGTAGGTTGGTTGGAATCGCTGTCAACCAGCAATCCCAGGCTTAATCCGTCGTAGTTGAGAACGGCGTGAGAAGCACATTGCCGTTCCTGTCAGAAATCCTGATTACAGCACCAAATTGACTACAGACTTTGTGGGCTTAGCTGATAGCAAATGGTCGAGTAGAAAGAGATTGGGTGGGCAGCGGTACGGCTATGGGTGCTATAGCCTGCGGTAGGAACACGGCTAACTCAAGATAATGCGGTGATTGCCTGTATGAGGGTATCCAGCGACGGAGTTAATGAAGAACACGTCTATTTCATTCTAATTGCCGCCGCTGGACTTATTCCAGTCGGCGATTTATTGTTTATTCTTCTCCGTCTAAACGTCTGCATGAAAAGCCGTTTCTACAACGGTATTTTCATTATGCGAAAATACACAGCATTATTTGACTGTTAACACAGATCCATGCAGCGGTGGTGCTGCGGTGACTATTAATCTAGTCATTTAATCAGCTGTCACAAGAGGCGCTATTGTATACCCTATTAGAAGGAGCATTTGAAACGCTCGGGGCAGCATACTCACTTATCACACATATATTTAACTTACTATTAGCGGATATTCTACAACCGTATCGATAACTCCACAATTTCATTTAACTTTTTGCATCGGAAATACCAAAAAAGATTGGAATCTTTATCGCTTGTGCTAGTTAAAACTGCCAATTAAATGATCAAGCTTTATTAAACACACGTATCCGTAGAGACACGCGCGTATCGTTGTTTAGAATATCAAATAAAATACAATTTAATGATTCGTATCTACTTGTTTTATGTGTATCGTGAGCTATTTTTGAGGTAGCCGATCTCCTAGCATTATCAAGCTGAGGTATATTATTAAATTCAACTATATCGATTCTATGTATGCATGTTTCTTTCACATTTTATTCTTTTTACTTGTGTGTATTCGTGTCGTGTTGTTATATATGTCTATTCTTCTTCTGAATTTTATTAATCAATTCTTTTTTGTCTCAATTTATGTTTATCTCAATTGAATAGTCCGAAGCAGCGCTGATGTACGATGGCACCCGAGTAATGCTGGGTGCATTCAAGCAGCTGCTTAACGAATACCCGGCGATCTTCGCGAAGAACTTCCGGCGCGGTGAAGTGTACAATAACAACACGCGGGGTATCGACTGCAAGCGGGAGAAAATTATGCCTTGGGAACACGGCAATGAAATCTTCCATAGGTTACGCAATGTAAGTGGGTAAACCAAGTAATCTTGTAGACAATAAAGACGTAATACTATAAGACACCTTATGTCCTAAAAGACGCAAGATTCTGAAGCTACAAAAATTTTTTGGTAAGACTGATTGATTACAAGCCATGTTTAGCCACCAGATTGACGTGCATATCGTATGAATGCGGTTTGTAAGTTTTCTTCTATTTAGGGATTCAATAAGCTGCTATGACCGACACTGAAAATAAGATAAAGTGGACGGTCGTTATCCGGCCGTTTTTTTACTATGATAGGAATACCTTTACTTGCTGTATTGACTCAAACATAAGGGGTCTATCTATTACGTTAATGCACCATGTTTTCGTCAGACAGTGGAAGTGTTGACCGGCGATTCTAAGCAAAAAAAAGGATGATGCAAACAAATGACGGGAATTGTCTTTATATATATATATATATCTAAGCAAAAAAAGGATGATGCAAACAAATGACAGGAATTGCTTTTATATATATATATTTATATATATAGTTCGACTATGTTTATCTTAGTACCTGTGAGTGCATGATCCAAGTATTATTATTATGTTGTTATTATTTTTAGAGTTATGATGTATTGCGAAGAAATCTATATCAGCAGCTACGAAATGAATTTTAACGCCATTTAATGTTCAGGCTGCCATTCAGCAGAAGATTAGTTGCTTTGTATTTAAAAACCTTCAGAGCATTTACCAGCTTATTAAAAATGAGCAATTTAATCTCCATTATAGGCCGTTGGCAACAGACACTTTGAATGTAGGCTGTACTATGAACTCTAAGTTGTACATAGATACTCAGAAATATCCTAAATATGGCAGGGGACAGTATAAAATACTGCTCATTGTTATTTTATATGCGGAGGGCCTAGTCAACTATGGCTGCAGTCGATTTTAAGCTCATGCATGTGGCGTCTTCTGAACTCAGACTCATTACTAATCGGGCAAAAACGTTGACGATGAAGTTCAGACCTGAGGGATCTGTATTTGCCAAGGATAGCTTTAGATGCGATGACCACCCGCTCGCCTATGCCAACAAATTCCAGTAGCTAGGTCTGCTATTAACAACTAGAGGTAACCGCCAAGGGTACGTTACTCCGGGTTCACGTCAAGGAACGATGCTGAGCGGCGCTGCCTATAGTGACAATGATAAAAAAAACCCTCATCTCCTATCCCTCTCAACGGCCCTGCGTCAGTTCGATTTAAAAGTCGCACCGACGGCCGCATGCGGAGTGAAGACCACTTGGGTCACCTAAATCAGGCAAACTTCGAGTTCTTGAATCGGCTTGAAGGCATCTTACTTCAAGCAGGTTTTCGTCTCGAAACAGACTCGTGTATTTCCTTGCTGACACTCCATTCTTCCTTGAAGAGTTCAGGAGCCGCTCTGGTCTCCCTGCGACTTCCGCCTACAATGAAGTGTTCTTCTCTTAAGAAGGAAATTCGCGGATATCGATCAGGTTTCCTGGACACTAATGCAATGAACGATAAGACGTAGAAAGGATGAAATCGTTCGAACCGACGCGATGTGGTGGGATTGGTTATGCACTCCGTAGGCGTTTAGTACGAGCCTCCCCCGCATGTGTATGTGTGTTCGATACGGTCATATTTGTGGGAGATATCATGCGGCGGAATGTGCCCATATCGCTCCGCTGGCCTTCCTGGCGAGCTTAGCTTAGTTTAGCCAAAAACTAATAGCACTCAGCATGAGACGCTTTTAGTCGTGCTCGATCATGATCGAAGCCCATTATCACCTTGTCCTCACGAGCTCCTTTTTTTTTTAATATATATATATATACTTATTGTACGACGCGATAAATGTGTTTAATAAATAATGAAGATATAGTACCACCCATACTTTACATTTGCTACATTGTATGATATCCTGTACAGCTGAGAAAAGCTGATCTTCTTCCTACATATTAATTTTTTGCTGAACCCCAGCCGTTCATTATAATGTAATACTATGTCCGTACGCGGTCTTGGTTGTCTTTATCAGGACTACCCGAAACAACTGGCAGAATTGAAGGTGCAGTATTAATGACCATTCTTCCTGTCCTACGCTGGTGGGCGATCGCAGGTGTTAGTTTACGAAACAGAATGAAGAAAACTATGTGTTATTCTTTTTTTTGGGAATCTCAGTAATGTTTGATGCACATGCACACTGATGCGTTAGTGTGGGATCCACGAACCCGCTAAGTCCATGTGCCCCCCACCGGATGGCTTAGAAAGCCTATCGTATTGTTTCAAAAATCCATCCAGAGCAACGCATTTGCTTTCTGGTTAACCGGAGGATGCTTTTTCAGCCGGAGGAAGCCGATTTCGAGGTATTGTCTGGACCTGCAAATTTAGCTTCGCCTATACTGTTCTTGCCGAGTACTTCGATGACAAGTCGAGGAAAATCTGAGAGAGTCTTCTAATTGATGCTGTAGCAGATCTGCTTCATTGCGTGGGAGCATATCTTTTTAATGGACAGTCTTTCTATAAAATACTATTGGCTTCAGCTTTATTTATCAGGCGGTTCTTTGGCATAGGCGCAGGTACGCACGATTACACAATAGTGAAGTTTTCCCGCTTCTAGCAACATTTCGCGTAAGAAATAAAATGTCATTCTTTCTCTGACTAATACTGAATCACAGACACAGACTTATACCAGTTCTTATCTGTATTTGCACTACAAGGTGCAGAAAGTTTCACGAAAAGCAAGAGCTCACACAGAGCGCTCTTCTGTATTTATAGGTGCTCCAATCACCCTTTTAGAAATAAAACGACAAAGAAGGAGACGATCATTTTCGTCGAGATATAAATACCTTTTTTATGTGGGTTTCGGGTAATGCTGATAGCACTACCATGTCACTGGAACCTTTCAGTGACTAGTGTGGGGCTTACGAACCCATTAAAGCCCGGTGTTTTTCCCACTCTTAGGTTCGGTAGCCAGTGATACATTACTTTGATACCCTAGGTATATGAGACGAGTACCTGCTTACTCTTCTTTGGTGTCTGTCTTGGCATTGGTACCTACTGACGGGATGCGACGAGAGCCAGCTCCATGGAGTATGGTGCCCACGGCCCTGCTTTCTACCCTCTTAGCCTCTTAAGCAAGGACTGCATCTCTCGGCCGATCTTTAGAAAAATAGACTGTTCAGATCGTGGAAGTTTAGGTCACCTGTATTCTCCTCTTCGAACCTTCATAAGCATAATGACGTTGAACCGGGCGCCTAACTTGTTCCACGCTCCACCATCCTTCATCATGTACCGTACGATCTCCGAGTGTCCCCAGGAAAACCGATCAAAGTATTTCGGGCTTCATTCAGAACGAGACAGTACAACACTGCGTGTGTCACATCGTCCACATCCTCGGTATCACCGAAAACGCATTGGTCCGAGTCGGAGTTGCCCATACTGAGCTTGTAGCTCTGAACTGCCCGTGTCTGGTCAACACTTGCGTCACGTAGCACAATAACTCTCCGGCTAAATTGAGCCACCGCCTGATATTTGGAATAAGGGATTTATTCCAAGCTTCCTTGGTTATCTCTCCAGGTCTAACCTCACGCTCCCATTCGGCCTGCTATGCGTCAATCGTTCCACGCCTCGCCTCTGTGAGATCCACGTCTTCTTGCTCGAGATACCTCATGTTTCTCTCCTTGCCCAGAAGGTTCCATGGAAGTAACTTAGCTAGGATCAGGAGAGCCTTAGTTGACACTGTTCGGTACGCACGGCGTACCCTCATCGCCAGCGTCCTCTGAGCTGACCGCATACTGCTCCTATTACTTGTGCTCCAAAATGCCGTGTCCCCCCAGACGGAAGAGGCATATATTGCGATCGACTACTTGACCGAGACCAGGATTCGTCACTTTTTCTTCGCGCGTCACTTTTCGCGCGAGGCTCAGAGAGATTTTTTGGACTTTGGAAGTAAATAGAGCAAATAGATTTCTCGTTTTGAGAGTCCTTTCGGATTCGTCGACCGCTTTTCTCCGGATTGTATTAGAGGCACGAAAAGTGGACTCCCCTTTACGGACGTCAAACTGAGTCACTGAATGAATTTCTCTGGCTTGAATTTCGGCATTCAGCCTTTGAACCAGAATATTCTTAAAGATCTTTACGGCAGTATACAGCAGACATCGAAAAAAGCTAGGTCCCGTCTCTCCTGCCGACTTCGGAATTGGGACGAGGTCCGACTTCTTCCACAGGGTGAGAAATCTCTCTGCCAGCAGTTGGTTGGCCAGCTTCCGAAAAATTTTAGGCCTTAGACGAACAGAGTTTTATAACCCCCGGTGAAACGTCATTCGGACCAGGCACCTTGCCAGACGTCAGCTTCTTCCCTGCCTTCTCAACTTCTTCGACAGTTACCTCTGATGTATCTTCGGGAGCAATCTCAAAGATCTCAGGAATCCTGGCAGGCTGTGTCGGAAAGAGGGAGTTAACTACCTTTAGCATCACATCGGGTGGGCTCTAGGCCACCGGTAAGCGCACGTTTTCCTTCGCAATTCAGTAAAGCAGGTTTCACACGTCGCTTTCTACCTCCTTCACCAGCTCCTTCTAGGATCGGTCTCGCAGTAATCAGCTTCCGGAGTTTCCCTTGTGCCTCTCTGTATGCTTTTCTAGCAACGTCGATCTGTTCCCTCCCTCTTTGTGAGCAACGCGGCGAGCTGATGGTCGTCCGAGACCCCTCCTCCCCACCCCCGTCGCAGGTCTCTTCTATGACCCTTTTCAGGATCCCCTGGTCGAGCTTATTCATGAGTCACATCGCGCGAACAGCGCCGGTCGGACCCTGGGAGGATACGACCTCGTAAGGCGCATATCCGTGGTCACTCAGCTTCTCCCTTCGGTCCACTCGCCGGATGGTGTTTTCCGTCTTGTCGCTTATCATCGTCAGATTAACAAATGAGGATCCCAAAGAGCCACAGAAGGTGGGAACCCTGCCGTCGTTAATCGACATTAGGCCAACCTCGGCCATCAGTCTACAAGAATGCGACCTCTATTGTCTGTCCTATCTCTACCGCAGATCGTACTGGCCGCATTAAAATCCCCTGTAACAATTAGTCTCTGCCCTGCCTGTGATCTAACTTTGCTTTGTCTAAACTCCTCCAGGAAGGCTCCGAAATGCCCGTTCCTTACTGTTTGGTGAGAAGTAGCACAAATAAAAGGTTATTATCCCATCGACCTCGATCCAGGAAAAGCCGTGGACTACGCCTCTGTTTCTAATTTCGAAGTTACTTTTCCCCATCCACCTTATGGCAGCCTCTATTCCCGTTTTTCATCCACCCTGTTCTCCTACTACTAATCTGTTTATTGGGCTCAGAGAGGAGGCATATACCGATCCCTTTTCTTTAACTTTTTTTCAAAAAATTCGTGTGCTGCTCTATATCTGTTAAGGTTTATCTGCAGAGCCGTAAGCATCAGTATTTGATATCAGTACCTTGGTTTTTTGGCCGAACATGCGCCGATGAGGTGGTCAGTTGCACCGCATTTGTAGAAGATCTTTACTGACCCTGTTTCCTTACAGGCTAGAGCCCGGCCCGGCGAGCTGGCATCGGAAGCATCGCTGTAGCTTGATCCGCTCCTAAGGCCTGCAGATAGACCACTCTAACCTGAGAGTTTTCCGGGACAGTATTGTCTTCGCCACCGCAGTAGAAGAGGATACCAAAACAAACCAAGCTTTATTTGCTCCCCGCGTGCTTCTTGGTTCCTATATAATGATGGGATCTCGTCCCTCTGTCATGCGGAATACCCGTTTAAGTTCGGCCTCGATCTCGTTTGGCTTCGGGAGACAGTCGATTCCCCATAAAGCGATGGTCGGCTAGCTGAGTGTTCATTGTTCCACCTGCATTATGGTCTGCTCTTTGATGGCGACAGTGAAGGCATCCAATGCTCCTATACGGTTTTCTCGTATCCTGAGAATGACATTTCCGCCTTGCCTACTCTTAGATGCATCAACGATCGTAACTTTCTTGTCCTCTGGCTTGAGGTTGTTTCCTAATTCTCGCGGAGTATCCGCAAAAGACTTACCTTCTGCGGCTTTGGCCCTGCTAGTGCTTCAAACCGGGGGCTGGTGAACAGCTTCCATCCGATAGGTAGTGTGAGAGGAGTTTCTCATGCACACTTCAATGCAGCCATTGGATGTTCTACTCTTTCGACAGCAGATTTTTTAAGCCCTGAGGACGGCCGGGCACCTTCTGTTTTCGGTAACGTGAATCAGAGGTAGCTCCGTGCTGTCACCTGCCAGTTTAAGTGTCTTACCTACGGTAGCGTGTAGCACTTAAAGGCCTGTGGCCCCGACGTGCTCCGACGTGAGTTGGTAGAGGGGTCAGCTTGGTAGGCCAAATCATGGCCAGCTGGCCATCACCATCGTCACCTAAGATCTCGTTCAACCTTTTCACCTGTCTTTCAAGGCATTTGCGACGGCCTCATCGTGGTTTGCCTTTAAAATATCTCTCTCAGTGTTCTAACGAGGCCGCCCATTCTAGACGGGTTGGCCACCATTTCTAGACTTTCTCTCTGTTTGGTCTTTCGCCGTATGTTTGGTTGGGTGGGAAGTCTCAGTCACTGGGTGCACTTTGCCAGCATTGTTTTTATTCGTTTTTTCCATTTACTTTTTTGTTCGCCCTGTATTCACCCTTTACTTAGATCCGATGTCCCCGCTTCAGTTCGTTCTAAGACGGCAGATGGATTGGCGGCCATCCTTTAGGGGTAGTAAGCCCGGTATGGCCTTGCCAGTGCACTCACCGGATTGCAACGAGGTCCCATCCAAACGGCACTCGACACCATAGCATCCTCGGGATTGATGGGTCACGCGAACGACCAATCTTCCGGGGGCACTCTGCGGCACCCATAAGCTTCGTGACATCAATGCAAAAGTGGGCCCTAGGGTCACGCCAGCCGATTTTCCCTACAGTGGATCCCAGAGCAGCCAAAACAGTGGCGAAGCTGCCTTGGGCTGTGTTGGGCGTTCCCCTCCTATCCGCCACCTGTGGACGCGCTCGGTAGAAGTTCATCTCTTCCGTGGGAAGATATATATATATATATATATATATATATATATATATATATCTAGAAGATAATTTTCGGCGTACTAG
>MNPL01003052.1:0-13700 GCA_002081605.1 Tropilaelaps mercedesae
ATATATATATATATATATATATATATATGTACCTTTTCAAAAACTTGAAAAGGGAACCAGATTAAAAGTTACATATGTGCCAGATTAAATCGCTGAAACAAAAAGCTTGTTTTGTTTGGCTTAATGAAGAGTTACTGTGTGTTTACATATATATATATATATATATATGGAAACTACAGTCATGATCAAACTTCGTTTTTCGATTAGCTTGCCTTTCAGATATAGTGCGAATGGATATATATGTTCTGGGCAATATACAGTCAAGATATGATTGTAGCCTTTGGTGAGAGCAAAGATAAAAAATGTTACTTAAAGAACCAACAATATTTTAGTTGCATCTAGGAAAACCTTGCCGTTTTTTGCATCTACAGAAAGTTTCTCTTATTTGGCCTTTAGTGAATTTTCTCCGTTTTCTAGTATAATAAGTTGTGTCCGTTTTGCGTCCAATAGGAATTTCCCGTTTTGGCGTTTAATAGGTTTGGGATAGTTTTGATTTTGACGGTTTTGGTACCTGGGAGTGTTTATGCTTATCTTTGTTTTTTACTTGGTTATAGTTGCTCTGCCTATGGAAGGTTTTCCGTGTCAATGGTATTTCACTGTTATTTTGTACCTATTTCTTTTAAAACAGAGTACACAAACAGCCCTTGCTGACGCAGAGAGGGTTGTAAAAACCCACTAAAAGCTTAGACTACTATTAATACAAACAAAACACAAACTGTTTGGTTCGCGCCAAGGACTCGTCGAATTAGGCCCCGTCCGCTTTGCGGATAAATGTGCCACAGTCTCCCAAATGTTTGAGCCCAACCGTGTAAAAGACGTCCGATGGAGGAACCACTTAACTGCCCTCTGCCTTAAGAGCCATGCGGTAATTTCTTCATGCCTATTCAGAAGTCTGGGAATAGCTGATGTTGACTTCTGATATATGAGACGTCGTTTATTTCAGTTCTCAGTTAATTTTTTTTATCTAGGAAAACGGTTACAATGGTTTTGAAATGATCAAAATTTATGCTTTGTGGGCCGTTTTGGCCTGCGCCGAAGAGACTCGGTTACACACCTACCTGAAGAACTCAACATCCTTCCATTTGGCGAGCTGTTCATAATGTATCACGCAATTCTTGCCTTTAAGATGGCTACATGGGCTATCCCTTGTGCTGCGGTTACTAAACGCCCGACTCGATGCGCTACTGGGTTTGAAATACCTTTTATTAAAATCAAGTGGCCACGCCGTTGTATAGGGCCTCCCAGATGCCTTCCAGATCTGCTCGCTTACCTCATAAAAAAACTTGCCAAGAAAGTAAAGAAAATTTTGAGGAGTCATTACTAGGCAATGAAATTCAGAAATTACTCTGTACCTGTAATAACGCTTGTATATATCATCGTATATATCAGTGTTGCCTGCCGGTACGATTTACCAGTTAATGTAATTTTACTCGTAGGATCAAATGGCTACTTATGTTAGGTATGATTTTGAAATATTTATGTTATATTAAGTTTTTCCAACGAGAACATAAACAGTTGCAATTTCATTAACAAACTGGAATTTAATTGAAAAGCAATGAGCTGAATTAGCAAATGGACTAACTGGCTTTGATTGATCGCTTACGTTCCTGTAAAGTTTAAATAGGTTTGTACGTTTAGAAAGGGATGTACATGTGATGATACGGGAAAAAACGAAAACACATTTTTTTCTGAATGACAGCAAACAAACTTATTTCGAAAAGGCTTATTTCGCTCCATACAGGCGTATTCCGAAAATTAAGTTAACGTATTTCATCAGCATCTCAACGTCATTAACAATGTATAATACGTACGTATAGCCGTGTTGCTAGATTGTTCTCCTTCTCAGGCAGGATGCTGTATACCTTGTTATATGTGCCTCTAAGCCAAAGTCGTAACTGTAATTTTCAAGTAAGATGCCGGATGGGCGTGTACAAAGCCGAAGTGATGGTTTAACAAATAAGACCATGAAGAGCTGCTGGAAATCACCGCACAGTTACCTAAAACTCGGTCCGCTTATCTTGAATTCCGACGACTGCTTGTTGTCCATAAACCGCTTTGATTTGAACAAATCGATTTCGTTTTTGGGTGCATGTATTGCTACAGAAAAGCCCAATCATAGTTCTTATGTATGGCTATACAAGTATGTCAACTCATCCTGTTTTTGGTAAAAGATGTTATAACTCAATTAGCATGTTTTGAGTTAAAAATATTTAACACCGTTTAAATCAAATCTTAATATTACCGCTAAATGGACTGTCATGCGCCTGCCACCGAGTTTCAGCTCACCAAGTGTTGACTTAACCTTATCTACCTGTTGTGCAACTAAGCCACATACTCAAGGAAAGTCACATACATGAGACGCTCTCAAAAACTCGCGGGAAGTGTTATTGATTGTACACCAAGACTATAATTGATATTTTCTAGGTATGTTGTTTTAATAAAAGAAAGACGCAGAAGCTTGCCGTTAGCTATCCATCCCTATATACACGCCGTAAAGCGTCTTAAAACGTGAGGTAGTCTACCAACCTATTGATTCTGTAGAGTAGATTCACTAAACCTTTCCGTCAATTCTACCGCCTTAGCACTGCCAACAAACTTTCCGCATGAAATTGCTACCCAATACTTGCAAGTATCCTAGTTATTGTTGTGTTTTGTCATATTTAAGAATGTGTCGTCGTGAACGACTCCAGCTTTGAAAATGCTTTGAAAAGTGAATGATATGATTTAGAGGTCTCGGCAAAGCTATTAAGGAAGAATGGCACATCTTACCTAGAAGCCAATGAAATTGCATTGACTGACATAGTCAATGAAGTGCACCTTTACTAAAGATAAAAGATGCATATATTAACTTATATGTAGTATGCCCTTCTTATTGTCATTATAATTATCGGTATGACCTTTATTGCTTCCAATACTGCTTACTCTGTATGGAATATAACGCAGTGTTTGCTTTCTTATAGGCAGTCGCATTTAAAAATTACCCGCAAATAATAATCAATAATTACTCATAACGGCTTATACTAGAATGTATTCTTTAGCCAACGAACCATGTATTTATTTATTTATTTATTTATTTATTTATTTATTTATTTATTTATTTATTTATTTATTTATTTATGGTAATTCTTGGCCGTAATATCTATATATCATTACATACATCTAAATTAAATTGATTACACTGTGTAGGCGCGGACAATGCCTCTGGCTCTTCCAACTTCACTGACAAGACTTTTGTCGACTAAAATGCACCATTATTTTTTAATCCAAAGTCGCTTGCGTGTAGAATTTGATACGCAAGTTCTCGAAGACGGCGCTATTAATCAGTTATTTTATTTACAGCGCTCAAAGAGCGAATAAAAATGGCCATAATGAAATAACTGGAAGGGTTGCTGTTTCACACTGTGTTTGGTCTCTTTAACATCTATCCATTTTCACACAGTGTGTGTTGTGCCAAGGAGACAATCAATGAAAATATAAATACCATACGTGTAACTATTTTTATTTTCCAAACCTTCCATGGCGAACATATGCACCTTTTTTCACGTGTGCAAAAATCTACACTTTTCCACTTTTGGTACATGTTGTTAGGCTCTAATACACTACGCGAAATATGGCATGTGGCCTATTTAATAGGACTTGCGATACTGAAATGTACTACTGCCCATTAGAGATACTAGATTTTACTTTAATAGCTAGATTTAAACGAACCCAATAATACTCATCTGTTTAACAAATAAGTCAAAATTCAACAGAGCGGAAATCAGAAATCTGGAACGTTCTTGAACCGACCTCGATAATTCGGGTGACGTTGAATCAAGTTATTTGTGCAGATTTAAGCGTCACAATTTTTATAACAATACATAGGAAGATGAATACAGTGACAAACTATTAGTATGCTACAACAGTGACAAACCGCTAATATAACAAAAACAAGTAGTGTTTCGAGCGGTAGCGTTTATATATTGGATCGCAACTGTTATACCTCAATTGCACTATTTGAATTTTTTGGGATTCGTTTCTTCCCTAAGTTCAGAATAATCGCAAGATGTTTGTTGTACTGGATTATAAAGTACAACAGGCTGGCGCGTTACATGTTCTTGAACTATGTTGTTACACAAACTGGTTAGAGAAAAAGCACATTACTAAAACTTTCCGTAATAACCTCGCCGTTTTTTTATGTAAATGTTTCTTGAGCTAAAAGTTTTTATAAATGTAACATAATCTTGGCGGTGACATCGGCTTTGCAAAAAAACTCTCTTATCAAACCAGAACTTCAACCTTTTCAAAGTCATGGCTTGCACCTACTTATCCATACCACTCACTGTCTACGAATCTCTGCGACTTGTTCGTAGTTATCCAAAACAGTGACCACCACTCTCAAGACTCCCAATCCTTTAAATTTTTTTTTCTGCATTTTTGTTTATAACTCAGCAGCGCTTCTCGGGATCACCCACCATCCTACGCTCTTCCTAGGAGCTTAGCGTGGATGTTTGTCTTGGCTCGCGTATTTGTTAGCGTGTTCAAGTCTTAATAGTGCGACTCAGTTTACTTAGCGCTCCGATGAAATGCTTGATTGCAGCTTCGGTGGTTCTCCGTGCCAACCTCGGAGCGTTTTTAGTTGTGAGTTTTTATTGGAAAACCTATAAGCGAAATTCCATATCAGCTTATTTGTGTAATAGTATTCTCTTGCCTTAAAAATAAAGCTTAGTCTACTTGTTGCCGATAAAGCACTCTTAGAATTAAATTTATTTGGAGGTAATCCTTTTATTGTTGTGCAGAGTGGCAGATGAGATTGCAGAGATATCGTAAACGATCAAGGCTTTTTAACTCCAAACAATCAAGAACTCAAATCGTTAGTAATAAATAAGCGGACCAGAGATATTTTGCCATCGCTTTATACAAATTGGCACCAAATTAGCCTATATATACGGCCTCTTTTCATATTTTTGTATACACGTCTATCATTTATCATTTTTGAATTTTATGTGTTCCTTTGATAGCGACGAATCCCAGAGAGGATGTTCAAACTATTGGCTGCAGAAAGCCCAATGGCGAAAAGAGGTCCATCACAAAAAATAATTGAGCATTTAAAATAATTCGTAAAAAACTTATCATTTTTCTATCTCATCACAAAGGTAGCGGTAATAGAAACTATGCAACATGTTTACAATGATGGGTTAAAAACATAATTATAACGCCGATAATCGTGGCTACCAATTATTCATACCTTATAGTCATTAAGTCTTCTACTTTTTTATGGAGTAACATTCGCCAACAACTGATACAAATGTGTCGTAATCAAATCTTACGTTGAGCGAATGCGCATGCATATCGGTGCTATCGGAGTTCTTTACATTTAATTTCTGAGTGTATCTACCAGCTTGTTTATACTATAGCAAAAACTACTAAAAAAAACGATTAACGAGTGCAAGCAACGCTTATAAATCATTTAACAATGCATTTTACGAAGAGTTTAACGACTGAACTTGGCAAAATGCATATTACTGCCAGCGTACTCAGTACCACCTCAGGAAGCAACGTAAATAAGGCCCAGTGACAGAGCATTTCTAAGCAGAGAGAAAATATTTGGAACGCTTTTCCAGCTCATGAGTGTTACGGTAGTGCGAAGGTAGTAATGTTTTTTTTGTAAGATCCTGCACCGCTTTAGGAACGAAATGTTCTAGCTTGCCGGGGGTAATCAGTTTATCGTGGCCAGTGACAACTATTGACTGCGTAGACTTTCGGGCCCAATATCTTTATAAAACATGCCAACCTCCCAAAATTTGTGCATTACATGGCTTTTTTGCGCGAAAGTCTGTGTCAGTCCATGAGCTACTCCCTTGGACATTATTTTTGTGCGAAGAGCCACACAGAAGCGCAGCTATACTCGCCAGTCGTACTAACAGCAGTGACGATTCGTAGGCTTAGCGACGAAGCCGATGAACAATAGCTTCTTGTCCGCAAAGGAAAGTTCGCATAGAGCACTGCCGCTGAGCAAGAGCCGCTTGCTTTCTCGGTGGCACTCCTGTAAAAAACGGCATTGATTACTCTTTACGAGGATTCATGAAAATGGCTAGAATGGTGTTGTTGTAATACTGCGTCAGAAGAAGGCTAACCAGAATTATTTTCGAACCGCGCCGGCGTGACAGCTGGGAGGAGACCAGTGTGACGCAGCCCAGCAACGTCTCCTTGACCAACACTTGACCAATGGGGAATTCCTCAACGCGTGCTAGCATCGTACTGACTCTTTTTCTTTCCAATTAATTGATCAGTACATGGCCGTATATTTTATATACGAGGATGATGCGGTCTCCTTGCAGTCACCAACAAATGGCTCCCACTGAACTGTGATTTATGCAGATTTATTACATAGATTAGTTTCAATTTTGGGTGGATTTTGTTTGTAAATACTCCCTAATATTTTTTATGGGTCACCCGAACGAGGTCGCAAGGCAACGGCAGTCGATCTCTAATCGCAAACAAATATCGAAAGTTCTCCAGCATGCGAAATTATAGCTAACACCGATTTAATCTATTGGACCACAGGTACGAGGTCAAGTCGCATGTCGTTAATGTGACATCTTGGGCTTTGCTGTATGATGCTTTGCATTGATCAAGGCACGTTGAGCAGGATGGAGTTACTCCCGCTTGTCAATGGTATGTCTTTCGAGGCTCGCTGAATAGACGAGCAAGTTAATCGTAGTAATGTTCGCAGGATCTTGAAGGTGCGCTGCAGCATAGGATGGTATGAAGATACTATTATCCGACTGCTTCTGGTCGCTAGAGCTATTTTCTTTATATTTGTCGCTTCTAACTGCTTAATTACTAAGAGCAACTACACAGAGTGAAACGAATCATGGTACGAGTCATTGATCGAAGCCGAATAGTTGATCACAGACTAACTGATAATCAAGTACGATCTTCTCAATACGGCTGGAACATCTTATACCAGTTTCACTACTAGTTTCATTTTATTATGCAATACGACATAAATCATCTGCACGAAATCTGCCACGAAATCATCAAGACATTGGCGTCAGAAACTTAGCGGTTTCAATTGATTACAACGTGGTCTGTCTGCTACTGTAGAAACAGGTTATCGCCATCTATTATCACACTCTTACCAACAAAACATATGAATCGAAATACCATATATCGGTTAAGATCGTCCAACTGCGAAAAAAGCGTATGGCATACGCCACACGTAACATTTCATCTATTTTCTGCATTCCAGTCCCTCCCGAAATGACACCTAGATACGGGAACATAAGATCATCACTGCATATTATATCAATTTGAATTTTTTTTTTGGACTCTGCGAGAATACTTGGAAAGTCGATGTTTCTGCTTAATAACTGAACTGTTTCCTAGTTTGTTCAAAATTTTCAAATTCTCGAAAAAACATACCGACAACCTCCTGCATTCCGGATCGACAACGGATAGTAAGGTTCGTTAGGCTTGACCATATGTTTGAGACTCATTTATTTCCTCAGTTCATTCGACAAACCGCTCGTTTCCATTTTTACGCGGTAAACTTCTAGCTATATGTAGAATACCCATACTGACGCCCTCTACCAAAATGGGACTTATTTATACACGCTAAATAAAGAAAAAATTCAGTTTAAAAAATATTTAATTATATTATTAAAAATCATTACAAATGTGGCCGTTGCACGTCTTTTGTGCTTCTGGACCGTGGCGAAGGCTTAAGAGCCAGTAATCGGGGAATAAACGAGGAGAGGTGTATGGCGCCGCCGCAGCAAATCAGTGAAGCAGCTCGAAAAATAGCTTTTCAATCGAGCCGTGTGAAGGTCAAATGTCGCAGCATGAAAACGTCTGTTTCGACGCTAATGTCTCTGTCCGACAAGAGCTGAGGATAGCTTAAGAGAAGCCGGATCCAGCGGACTACAGTCAGGCAGCCTCTACGAGCAACCGCCAAATGCAACTCGGGCCCCATTTCAGGCTTTGTATTCAAAACAAATACAAATTACTCTCCAGGCTAAACCAGGATATTGGCTGATGATCAACCCTAGACATGTCTAATACCTAGCCAGTCAGGTTTATAAACTGCAAAAAAGAAAATCGTTTACGCTAGTACGATACTCTTAAAGTGTTGTTACCGACAGGAGTATGCAGATGCCCAGACAAGTGAATCTTATGTTGAAGTATTGAAGAGCATAGATAAGTAGCAATACGAAGCATAACAGTCAGCTATGCACAGGAACATAATAATTATGCAGTTGTGATTTTAAATGTTGTCGATCGATATTGGACGAAAAGTTACGAAAAAATTTGTTCACGTCTATATGCGAACGAGACCGTTTTGTATAATGTCACAGTGAAATGTTAGTGCCTTTTACTCAATAATGAATTATAAAATAAAAATTATTATATCAATTCTAATATGTACAAGTTACGTTGTAGCAATTGGTTCAGGTATAATAAATACCAGAATTCAGCCTCATCTGCCATCAGGCTAAAAAATTACTCTTTAAATCCGCCAGTACTGCCCGAGCTTATTACCTATTTTCCCGGTGCGAAAATTGAAGATAGCAATCTGTCAACGTGATGGGATAATAAAAAACTTGCTGACATTGAGTTGGAATATACTACCTTTTAAAGTTTGAATCCACATTTTCGAATAGTACAATCCATAATACTATGGTTCCAGAGAAATATAATGCGAAGCGTTTGAGGTCAATATGTCCCCTTAACTTGATTTTAATTCTCGTATAAAGGATTGTATCAAATCCGGCATCCGCATTTGAAAGCTTCATCGAGCCTTTAATGTTAACGCTCTGATAATTACATAGATAAAGACAAACGGTAGAATAGCCTCTGCAAAACAGTTAAATTACCAAATATAGCGTATATTCGTATTTATTGTAGAATCTATACGTTAGCCTACGAAACATACCTTTTTAGCATTGAAAAAAAAAACTCGCACAGCCTAGTAGCAATCTAGTTAACCCAAAACAGTGTGAGGATTAAAGATTAAAGGATTACGAATCCTGATAGTCCACCGAACGTTTCCAATGTATCTAAACTTGCAAACAGGACTCACGCATTCGCCAGGGCAAACTATAGATAGATATTTTTGGGGCTGAGCATCAGCCAACATTTAACGTTCACAGTAATTGAATTTAACTTTGACTTTGACTATTTTAGCAGGCTTTATTTACTTTGACGAGGAGAAACGTTTCCGAGCAGCAGCACAAAATATTATACAAATTACCTTAGAAATACTTGCTCGCATCATGAAGCGTTGGTTTACTTAGCGAAGCTTTTGCATTGGTCTTACATTTGAAAATTCACAAAAAACGTTTATTTCAATTGAGCACATTCTCTGACTGAACTATTGAAAGACTGAAGCTGACCTCATGTAGCTGAATGGAGTTTATTCAACATCGATCTTTTAGGTGAGGTTGACGTAATCGATCTTTTTACATTTTAGCTTTGTTATGCTGTATTTTACCAAATTAATGACTAATTTTTCCATAATGAGATCGCTCTGATGACGCCATTGATGGCGTCATAAGTTATGTTTGGATTAGATGAATGCAAGAAAGGGTTATACCTTGAACAAAAGTAATGGGGGTGGCATACCCCTAAAAGTACTATGTTAATACGGATAAATTGTAAACGTGGATACACATTGCGTATATAGCATGAATCTCTTTTCTATCTAGCCTGTGTCGGCACGCACGTTCCCCGAACCGTTTAATTACGTACTAGTTATTTCTACATTCAAAATGTATCTAAAAGAGAATTGGCAATTTTTAACTCATGTACTCATCCGGTTCGGCACACAATGGCTGCGCCCCACCTAACACGCTCACGTTCAGCTGAAAGTGCTTAGCGCTAGTACCAAGTAATAGGCTTAACTTTAATAGCACGCCGGAACAATGAAAATAGGTGGTGTCGCATTCGTTCGTTTTTCTTCATAGCTACGAAATTTCTTTGCCTAATGCTCTACCATAAACTGGAATGTCATCATCTGGATTCGCGCGTATTAAAATATAAGTATTTTAATCTAGCTATTACGACAACTCTATACCAGCTAATCTCCGCTCTTCCTTATTGGGTAACCCCCACGAGCTTTTCCAAGGCTAAACTCAGTTTCTGCAAAACGCCTCTATTTTACTACATAAGTGGACCGCAACACAGCAAGCAGAAACGCGTGTGCTCCTATTGAATTGTGGCGTACGTACCATGTGATTGTGCACATATTTCGTATTCACATTCTGTTTTACATCTATTACAGGAGAATCTATTACAGCTCATAGATTCCAATTGTTGAAGTTCAGAAATTTGTTAATTATACGAACATTTTGTGATTGTGAAATAGATGTTTGTGTCTATTAGTAAGAATACCTTTCGGTAGCAAAACAGTAGCCCTTCGGTGTCTTTCGCGTGTGGCGCTAAACTGCGCAATTTTATACATCGCGGAATTTCGTTTGTTTCTCGTTGAGTCACGGACCGGTCGATTAACGGTTGGAGGAGTACGAAATCGACAACCTTTAGGCACCCTAGTGCATCTCAATATTTGTCTTTTTCTAGCCGTAAAAAGATTTATTTCGAGTAAAATGCTTCATGTTAAGACGTAGTTCCAACCCGATCCCTATCACAAAAAATAATTAAGGTAATTTTGGAAAATTTTTAAAATTTTAGAATTCTTTCCTCGGGAAAACTAACCCGTATACCAAATCCTAAAGGTATTTTTTAGAAGCCATCAACTGAGTTGATTACAGTCATGCATCTTTTTCACGACAAAGGACCGCTTATGCGTATTTTAGCTTCACGATGTGGTATTTTTCCGGGCGGCTAGGGACTTACGTTGAGAGCGTGTCCATATTAGTACTACAAATATTAATCCAGCCCTTACCGCTTTTTCCTGAATGCTCTCCAGGTTGCAATCATGACAGGTCTGCATGTCAAATGTCAAAAAACCAATTGTAAGGGGTTCAAATATTATTGCTAGTAGCATGCAAGCAATGAATACTGGAAGCTCGTTGATGGCATGTTTCTGAGGGGTCACGTAAGTACGACACTGACTGACGTAAGTACGGGCGCATGGAACTGTACCGTTTGAGAAAAAGGCAAACCGCACTACACTGTAAGCAAATATCCAGAGCCGGTAATTGTGTTTTATTTTCTATTGTTGTAATTTTACCAGGTAACCCTTTGATGGAGAAGCCTAATGGCATACCAGTGGGTGAACGCACGCCCTTATTAGAACAGCAGTGCCCTGTAGACGGTATTAAGAGACAGAAGCAACAACAGCAGCAATTACAACAAGAAATATCTCAAACTGAGGTACTGAAAGATTATATAGACCCAAATGATATGCCCAGTTCAGCTTTGCATATCATGAGTACTGGTGTAACGTCGCAATGAGGGGATAGTCCCAGGCTAATGTTTAGAATTTCAAATTTTATAGATCTTTTGTAGTGGGTAAGTCGCCTGTAGCTTTACGTGAACTCTACCTAAACACCTCGATGCTTGGAGTCTAGGACAGCAGTTTGTCACGACATTACAATACTCCACTTATCAGATGTACAATGATGTGCTCAATCTGAAATGAAAGTCATGATAAGCGCCGTTGGAATATCAGTTCAATACGCTATTTACTGTAGAACAAGTGAAACATTCTCGAATATTGCGGCCCTTACAACTTGCTTTCGAAATTATGCTATGAATTTTCAACTTGCCTTTAACCAAATATTAAACTGTAAAACCATATAGATAGAGAAAAATCGCCTAATTTAAATGTTTTTTGATAGATTAATAGGATACTGCATGCTGCTTTCAGCTCTAAGGAATGCGCTGATGTCAAATTATTTGTTAACACATATATTCTCCTTTCCAGCGTATTGTTGGGTGACTCTGTAAAGGCGACATGTGTTTAAGTTTCAGTTATGTCAGTACAAAGATCCTCTACTTGCCTTTTTTGAAGATTAAACAAGATTTAATTTTTAATCTCCTCGCAAGCTGTTTTAAAAAATGACCGAAATCAATAACTTCTATTTATGCTCCGAAGAAATCAGTGCATGAGTGCTATTTGAAACTAACCCAGCACTACCGTAACGTTGATCTCGCCTAACGATGTTCGAACAAAGGAACCACTTAAACTAGGCACGCTATTTATTATGCGAGCATTTACGAAATATATAGCAACATTTCGTATCTTTATCATTTAGGTCTGCTTTTATTAGATAGCGAAATTTAATTTGGTATTCTGAACTTCATGTGTAAATGCTCATTGATTCAATGAGCACAAGCTTCCTGAGCTTGTTTGTGTAAGGAGGCAATGAGCTATGAATACGTTTTAGTGCACGAAAACTTGCACGAAGAAGTGCATGTACCTTACAACGCGTGTCAATATAAGATGACTATTCAATATGAGAAAAAGTGAAGAAAATAAGTGTTTTGATGTGCCACACTACAAGCGAAACTTTGTCTACTTTTTTAGTCTAAGGTTGTGTCAGCGTCCGCTGTGCTAAAAGGTTTTACCGGATCAGGTGGGACAAACCGCAAAGTCTATTATCTGAAGGCTCTTCACAATATGCGGATGAGTCGCTACAACCATATCGAGCGATAAGTTCCCGCAAATTCCATGCTCAATTGAACCATCGGCAAACCTAATCTGAATTGAATAATCGGCGAAATCCTAAACTTTAGCTACTAGAGGGCGGTGTCTCAACACGATCAAAGTGAGCGTGTACAAATATTCTGCATGAACGTCATTCCGGTACTTGATTAACTTGTTCCAACGATCCACGTTAAGGCTTTGATGGAGATAATTGACGTACAAGTAAACCTAGTCAAATATGAACTCAAAACGGGTTTTTTCATCGGAGTATTGGCTAACAAATGTGCAGCTATATAAATAAAACAAATTTATATCGTTATTGCAATAGGTCAACATCTATTACAAAGTTTGAATCGATCAAAATTTTTCAATTCCAAAAGAAATAAAGTCAGAATCAAGATTCTCAGTGTGAAACAGATTGCCCGAACATTCTTTATTAGTGCCCGTTACAATTTTTAACTTAAACATACTTCTGTTGTTGATCTCAGGGCAGTGTTGCCTATACAGAGCATACCATGAGTTCGCTAATACGACACAGAATGGAGATCCAGAATTGCACCGATGGCCTGGATCTCATCCAAGCGGAGGCATACGAAATCGTCGACTTAATGTTAACGTAAGCGATTCCTTAGTCTTAAGCTAGCTCTCCTGATAAAAAAACAATGCGAAATCTCAGCTCCTGGGTTTCTGCTGACAAGTAAACTACTGGAGTTATTGGCCACATTCGATTAATAGAATATCCCCCCTACTACATGTATTGCCTCCGTTGGAGATGTATATGAAGATAGCTGCCTAAGACGCTGCTAACGTGTCTAATCTTTAATTCTATGCTTCAATATATTTATGTATCAACGCTGATTCAGGGCCTTAAGTAAAGTTAGGCAGGTGCCTCCACAGTCATCGGCGCAAGGAAAGGACCCCACCGAGAGTGAAACCGTTACTCCTCAAATGGCCATAACAACGTCATGCATGCCCCCTTCAGCAATAAGAACCCAAGGTACTTTTCCACAGCAGTTAAATTAAGACTCGAACTTTCTATAAAGTTTAATATTTTGCGGAATATGGCGTGCAGCAGATATATATATATATATATATATATATATATATA
>MNPL01003053.1:9922-22898 GCA_002081605.1 Tropilaelaps mercedesae
TTGTAAAAGGCATCTCACCCGCGACATCCACTCGTCGTCGATCCGTCGTGGCCTCGAGATACGCGGGCCGCTACCTCGAATGGATAGTCGACTGCGACTGTAGCCGATATGGAAAACGTGACGCGCTAGTGTGCCCGTGTAGCTATAGGTGCTCGGTCTCAATTACGCTGGAAGCCGCAGGAATATGTCATCAGCCGACTCAGCTTTGGACGCTGTCTAACAGCCGCGAAGGACCGGCAGCTTTACGTTCGTGCGATGGAAACTGTCGATGACGACAACAGAACCCAGTGAATTCACTCATCGCGAACGATGTGAATAGGTTGCGCCGGCCTCTTTTGCGTGTACAATACGGGTGGAAATAAATAATAACCGGTCTGGGCGAACACTTTGTAAGATTGGATATCATCCGTACATCAACTGCGATACTGGGGCCATTTCCGACGCTGCGGTGCGCAAATAAAATCGACGTAAGAACGCCTTTTAATACGGTCTACATCGTAATAACCTTTGGCCACGACTGCGCTCAATGGAGGGGCACAAGTCAAAGAATTGGGACAAGGCATAATTCACGCAATCAAACTTCACGCAAACGATATTTTGACTCGGACGCAAAATTAAACTGCATGCCTATTTGAGACGGCCGCATTTGAGACTGCGGCTTCTGTCCCGACGGTTGACGGGGCGAAATTTGCGACTTTTGTTTTGGCCTACCGTCTTTCGGGCCACCTGTGTACAGTCAGGAACGATGTGATTGCATATAAACTACGCTCTTCGCCATACAGATCATCGATAATTCAAAAAAGAGGCACGCCCTTATATCTTAACTGTTTACACAAATATGTAATCTTCGATCTACTCGGGGTTAGGGCTGCACACACTCCGAAGACTATAGCCGTAAGCTAACGGCAGTTCGTATGTGCGTTTGCGCGTGTACGCATGTTAACAAAACAAAAAAGTTTCAAGGAGATGTCATATAATAATGTGGCCATACCATGTTCCAGGAAACGATGGCGCATCCCATGCTGCAGTAACAAGGATTAGGCGGTTGGATTATCAAGCGCTTCCGGGCAACGGTTTTCGTTAAAAGCATTTAAACAATTTAATTAAACCGACGGCGATGTTTTACTTTGCTTCCGATAGTGAACTTCACGCGTAAGATGATCGAAGGCACAACCAAAATGTACACACTGAGCTGGACCACTCTAGCGGAATCCACATGTTGACACGTTTTATTGTTGAGTTGACTATTCTACATTAGATATTACGCATCATAATTTGACTTCGAAGATGATGTCTTGGTGACAAAACCAAGCCACGAGATTAAGACAGTGAGTCTAGTGCTTACGGCCTCTAAATAGAAGAATTAATTCCTATTTAAACACTAGATAAACTTAATGCTTATGCGTTCATAGCTAATTTATTTGAAAAAGGAAGTAGAAAATTTTAATTTGTTTGTATTTTTTCCGTTATAGGAGACGACAATGATAATAAAATCGGCTATGCGACACGTGCATTGTATGCAGAGACATCCGTACGTAGTATAAACACGGTTAGTTGACTTCACTGAGTTGAAGAAATTTTATGATGTGTCTACTCCTTGAATACAAATTTATTAGCATGTTATTATTCCTTGCCACCATTCGACAAACACTTCACCAGAGGTTCACTCTGTCGGTAATGTGCAGTCAGATAACACTGCTCGGAAGAGGTACGTGCACTCAGACGTTCTAGGCAAACACAACACAAAAATCCCATATTGCGACGATTGTGATGCTGATCGTTATAATAGTAACTGTAGTATTTTAATGACGCCCATATAATAAATTTCAAGTGTTGTAACTGACACGTATAATATTCATATGCATTTGATATCTCTACAACAATTTTCATCTTCTAAGCCTGCATGCATTAACTATATTGTGCTCATAAAAAGACTGACGCGAGATCAGAGGGGTGTCGTCAGCCGCCTGAACGCAACCCTTTCCTGGGATAATATGTAGTGCATCAAGCCGACTTTGGATTTGACTGAAAAATATCTGAGGTGATACGACGAGATTTATCCAACTTTGATTAAACGTGAAAGGCATCATTTACATGCAAGGCTACTCCGAAGTACTGTAACGCTTTAATTATGCGGGAATAACTTCCACCTGACTATCACTGTCCTAACCTAATTGGTTCTCAATTCTCGCAAGTGATCAAAGCAAACATCATCACTGATCCAAAGTTGATGAAAAAAACTAGACTTTTCCCATACGTTTGTCTTGACTACAACCCATGTACGGCAAGATCGTCACCAGCCTATAAGTCTTGTCGCTGACGGTTCGGTAATATACAACCGGATGCTGAGAAACGTCACAGGAGTCACGTGCTTGGTAAAGAAAAGAGCCAGGTTTTTTTCGCGTCGCTGACGTGCAAACAAGAGATAGTGTGCAATCTTTGCTTGAAAAGACAACGAGAATTGCAAGAGCCTCATGGGCAAAACGTATGCTGTGCTGTAAATCCACTTAGATTAGATGAATGCTACTCGTTTACGACTGTAACCCATAGTCATGAAAACCTTTGCGATACGGCTACCGTTTGCCCAATTACTACAGCTATATTAGTGCCCGCTAAATTCGTTGAATTTACATAAAGCTAATGGCTCGCTTCCTCTTCACGGGCAATACATATCTACCGCACCTGGGCTGTTCACGTTTACCCAGTCGCATCTTTTCCGTTTATCTGCACCAAAACATACTGTGACGTAGTTCGCGTACGTGATCGCACAAAACTTATCGCATACTAAAATGACCCACCCTCGTACAAACACATTTATACATAGTTCATGCATCCTAAAATTATCCAACACATTAGATATGCAGTCTACATATTTCAAAATCGGACATGGCCTACTTTGTCCTCTGCTCGAAACATGAGCTGTCGTCTTTAGACGTATCGCTCACTTGGGGACTACAGGGAGCATTGCTGCTTTGGGCTCTCGCGCACCCGCCATGATCAGGACTGGCGGCGGTGGAGGCTTTGCTCGAGTGCTGCTCGCCCACCAGGGGCATTCCGAGGCAATCCTGCTCGTGAGATGCAGCTTCTTCGGCACCAGTGCCACTCATTGGCATCGTCGTCGTTGGTGATGCCCCCCCGGTGGCTGTCGGATGTTTTCTCTTCTTAGGCATATTCGACCCCCGGTCGGCGCTCGGCCTCGGTGAGTTCGGCTGATCGGTGAGCAACTAGTTGAAGGTTTCTCCCGACAAAATTAGACCTCCGTTTTCCTCGCAGACGAACGGACCCCTAGAACAGCGTACATAATATTCATTTGACCGTGCGTGTGTGCGCCTAGCACCGTTGGCAAACGAACCCTATTCACAGTCGGAGTCCGTAAGGTCGACGTAATTGTCACATATACACAAACACACGCGCGCTCACTTCCTTTTCCACAAGGCATTTACAACATCACGAGTCACAGCGTCCGACAAGCGTCTTCTGTCTCGACGAACCCCGTCGATTGGCCACACGCACGCGTGAGCCTGTCGGTTGGTGCAAATCGCGTAGAAGGAAAGGCTAACGGTGAGACAAATGCAGACACAAACACACAGGTCTACGCGTTAATCCGATCTCGCTGGGGGACCTGACTCGTCTGTTAACTTGTTAGCGGTCTTCGACGTTCGATTCTAGCGCGGCCAAAAGTCATAAAGCGCACGTTATGCCCTTTACGGCATGTTCTGCTGCACTGCTACTCGTATCTCTGTGTTGTTTACACTCCGGGCCGAGCCATCGGAATCGATGAAAGAAGGGGGATCTGGGGGGGTTGTCATACATAAAATAAGAATGAAGCAAACGCCCCTCCTACAGTTTGTTAGAATATTGTGTCGACATTTCAATGAAAGGGACGAAACAGTTTCAGTGGCGGATAGTGGTCCGCGTGGTAGAGTGAACACAAAGCTAGTCTGTAGCCGCTGGCCGATGAGTACCTATCGTAGCGCCATAGCGGCTCAGACAGGCGAGCGTGAGAAGCGCTCGGTAGTAGGAAGACCTTCGGGACCGGACGCTTCGTCCACAAACACGCATAGGGTCAGAGGGTCAATGCTGCGATGGCATGCGTTTTGCCGATGCTGCCACAAAACTGTGCTCGGTGCACAAGCGGTTACTTTAAAAACGACTATAGGTCCGACTCCGAGAGCGGGGCACAACTGCAATGTCGTAAAACAGAGTCCATATTTGCCACGCAGACCCCGCAGGTTAACAATCTGCGATACGTTCAACTGTGCTACTAGCTCGAAGAAAGACCCCATCCTTGGGTTAGACCTAATTAGAGTAAAATGTAATTGAACAGCTTTGTCCTGTACGGTGTGCCCACTAGCCAGGAGCTCTGGGGAAATTTTCGACGGGGACAAGTAGGAGAAAACGGGTCTGAAGAACTAGTTAGTCAATCGAAATCAGAAGGTGAACTATACAATGATCGTAATGCGGGCGGAGGTTTTTTCTTCCAAGGCTGCTAAAATAGCCAACCGCACGATGCAGACCTCTTTAAATCGAGTGAAATTAGAGTTTAATTCAAACGACGCCTAAGTTCTCGTAGAAAAATTATATATAAAGAAGTTTAAAGTGTTTAAAACGAACCCTGTTAAAAATGTTTTTTTGCCCTTGCCTTACTCTGAATTGCCGTTCGTTAGACTATAATTTATGCAGGCAAAATCTGTATTATTTACAGATATTTGTGATAGCTTAGGCAAGGATTATAGACCCGCCACCCAGAAATACGCCTATTTTCCGAAAAATACCTTAGTACACGTACGGTTTTTACTGCTGTACTGTACTGTACTAGCAAAGCCAAAGCCATACCGTAGGCAGCGAGTGTTGACTGATGGTCGGCCGTGAAATCTATTATTCTGTTAAATTACAAAGACATATAGTTTTCGATACGCCCGGACGTGTTTGTCATCCCAAAGCAAAACAAAACTAGCTGCTTGAGAAGGCAGCGACGAAGTTCATGTCATGGCTCACTTAACATATTGCAAGATTTGCCCTTAATAATGAGGAACAATGTTGAGATTCGAGTCTCGACCGTATCCCTGCTGCGATGTCTCTGCTTGCTGTTACTTTCACTAATTGAGTCATCAATACGTTTCGACCAAAGAACGATCTCATTTGATGTCCCTGCCAGTCGAAACAGTTGAACTGCCAGGCAATTCGATGATCCGTGCAAAATGTAATTACGGCTCGATCGAGGCAAAATTATGACTATTAGACCAGATTCATTGGCGATTGTGGCTGTGTGGACTGAACGCCGGTCGTCTGATTAAACACCTGTACCGCTTGATCAGGCCTTTTTCTTGGTCTTCCTAGCAGGGCTCGTCATAAGAAACTTCGAATATATATTCTCTAAAAGAATTGGGGCGCTCTGAATAAAGCATCTTGCCAACCTCGCGTTCTGAAAAAGTCTGCACCTTCTTTCAGAAGATCGGGACAGCTATTCCGACAAGCTAATTGAAGAATACGGTAATTAGAAAGGCAGTTGTCTTAATAAAAATAAATGACACTCCTTTTTTAGTAATCCTCCAAGTCGTGCGAAATTCGTTAATATTGCGACGCTCGAAGCATTCAACGACTTGTTTTTCCAGCTTTCGCAACGAGTAGCTCCCCGTATATGCCTGGTTAATCCCCGGCGGATGATATTGGGTTTCCGTCTCTTACAATCACTACGATCTATAACGAAAAAACGGCAAAAATTGCCCACCAAGCGCGACACCACTCCCAATTGGGTTCTTATTTTCTATAAAAATCTTGCAGTCACCCCCGCGCGGTCACTCCGTTCTCTTCTGACAGCATACCGCAACGATGGTATCTTTGAGTTCTTCAAAGTGCCTATTGTGATGATTGTTTTTAAGGAAGATAATATGTTTTGTACCGATAAGGCTTTGACAAAAAATTGTGACTTCTTCAGGCCTGTAGTACGAAATGGAATTGATGCGATATTTAGCTTATATCTAGATAAAACATGCTTTTTTCAATACAGACGTAGATAATCGTGTGTACATTACCAATCCTATAAATTAAACTGGACCATATTGCCATCTCCGTTATAAATTCGAAAAAGAACCTCGAAGTTATGGCGACAGTAGATCTTAATTTTGACAAACACATTATCGGGTCGGCCCTTGCTTACCATTAGTTTAATCATAAGGTGTTTTGTAATAAACACACCTAAATTATATATCAATATTTACAAACAGCTTGTGGTCAATAAATTTTTAGCTGTTTTGAGGTCTGGCACCAATACAGGAAAAAAGCTAGAGGCTATTGACTAATCTATAAGCACGATTCCTTCGAAGACTTGCATTTCGTTGCGGGGTTGACAGACTTAGCCTATTTCTACAACAAACGTCTGACTCGCACACCAGAACGCCATAGCCTATTGTTCATTTAACGATCCGTTCTGGAGTGCGAAAGAGAGAAAAAAAGAGGAACAAGAAACAGGGAAATCGGTTTTCCGCAGACGAATTCGATCAGTTGACATTTTGAAGGACTTTATGGTCTTTTTGATCTTTATGGTATGGACTATTGGCAAGTCAGCATTCATTTGCCTAACGTGTGGTCATTGGAGAAAGAGACAGCTTTCGTCAGGCAGTATAAACAGAAAACACGAATTCTGTTTGGTGGTTGTCTGTGTCTATTGTCATTGAAGCGACCAGAACTAAGCTCTTAAATAATTTATTTTGATAAAGTATTAGCCTTGGATTGTGAAATAGTTAATTCAATGACTGCTTGCTGCATATGTGTATATGATCAGCCATTTAAGACAGTGGCTTTTGACGTTTTTGTCACAGGATGTGTACTTAAGAACAGTGTACCATGGCTATATTTTTACATTGGTTCTTCTCGCGATTAAAAATAACGGTAAACTTAAACTAGAAAATATCTTAAATTAAAAAAAAATATCTTAAAAAATGATACAGTGTAGACGCAGTGATATCGAGTGTGCGGAAATTCAAACAGCGAACGAGAACGTCTCATCTAACTGACAGCCGCTGATCCTACCGTTAACTTGGTTTGCCTCGGGTTGACTCTCAAAAGTGGCGCGCAAATATGCAGTGGCTACTTTAGAATTAGAGTTGACTTTCGAACGGATTAAATAATATAACATTGAAAGAAAAGAAACGTTTCGTCAACAACAAATGTTTTGTCAACAAACTCTAGCCAAACAGCAGCTGCTCAGCGCCAACAAGTCAACCCCTGATAAAGCCCGCACACAGATGCAATACCATATTTTTGTCTTAACATCTTCCTTGCCTTTCACTGCTACAGTCTTGTATGTCAAAAGCTATGCTATATGTAAAATTACAGGCACAGAACCCACCTATTCAGGCTACTAGCAGTGACCTTTTTGCTCAAGCAACGCGTCATGGCTAGCCAAGTATGAACGTCACATGGTTAGACACAGCATTGAGTCTGGCATTGAGTACTACCGCTTCAATGTAAGAGACATTCATCTAACGGTGACAAGCCGATTCTGCCGAAAAGGTCGCCCCATCGAAATCACTACGGACACTCTACCCGCCCGACGAAATTCGATGTTTTCTAATATATCAATGACACCTCTTTGGCTTATGTAACATGCTTAATTAAATTAAATTGCGTTTAATTGCATTCAAAGTCCGTAACGTACACAATCAGTAATGCACTATTGGTTTATGAAACAGAATCATTTCCACAACTGTCATACACGTGAACTGTTATTGCACGCATAGTTTTTCAGCCAGTCTATGCAACAGGCCATCCGCATCCAATGACGATATAATTGCAATTTAATCTAAAACGGTCACATTTCAAATCTTATTCGCAAACTTTTAAACCAATACAGACTTATATTTACGCACTTCGAAATCGACTCGAAATTCTCCCACTAGAAGCCCTTCCTGGTTTCAATCAATACCGACACAGTGTAGGAATTTCGTACTTACCGGACTGGGCGCGGGTCGACGCGCTGCCAGATAGGTTAGACCTCGAAGTAGCGGCTTCTCCACAGCGGCGCGTAAACAAGCTCACCGAACGCAACAGGCTCGAAGGGTCGCAGAAACAGTAACACACGCACGCACTTTGTGATCCACCACAGCAAAACCACTAACAATGGCAAAATTACAAATGCTTGTTTGTTAACAAGCGTTCACATCTGCCCGGTCATACACACACACACACACACACACCCAAACATTGTACACATACGAGTACACGAGGCGGCTGAATGTCTAAACAACCCCTAAACGGTTTGCCTGCTAATTTATGAGACGTATTTCATAAGTAAACAACAACAACCGTAACCATGCTAACCAAAAAGACCCAGTAGGGCAAGACGTAGACCTGGCGAACGGTTCACTACCGGCACGAGCCGATATATATAGCCAGATTTTGCTTGCCGGATCAGCCCAGCCGGCAATCAACGACAAACGACAATATTCGACCACTGCGATTTGAATTCGCAGCGATCGCACAGCCGCCGCACACAATCAGACACCCGCAAGACAAACAGGGCCAATTCCGACCCGCAGCAAGGACAACCTCGAGGTCGGCGATCAGGAGCGCGTGGCTCCTTCGGCTAGTTCGACGCTTGGCCTCGCCGTCCGTAAACAACAACAACAACAACTTACTCTTGCACGGCCGCAACGGAGCACGCACTCAGTCCTACGAGACGGCCCGCCTACAGGCCAAGAGTCCACGATATCGCACCCTCTCTCGCCGGCTCCAGGCCATCGGCGGGCGGTGACAGCGCCCTAAGAAAGGCACGGCCGAGAGGCAAGTATGGCTCTGCCACATGGAACGCCTACGGCACACGGCAACAGCGGCTTCAAGCAGCAGGGATCGAAACCCTGAACGGAACCTGTTGGCAGTCCTGTTCGGTTGCTGTTCAGCGAACAGCTGGTCACACTACGTCAAGCTAGCGTCAACACACCAGCGTCGAAAAAAGAGAACAGATTTTAGAGAAAATGCGACAACGTACGAACTGTTGTCGCCGGCTAAGTAGTGGCCTAGGACACCGTTGCGACGGTGGAGACACAATCCGAGAGGGGGGTGTCGGCAAGCCCGCCACAACCGGCCAGCTTGCGCGAGCTGAACGAATCGCTAAATGCAGCCGATTGGCGGAGCAGCGATAAAAACAGTCGGAAAACGCAGAGAGGACACGATGTCAAGCCGCCGTGCGCGCCATGTAGAATGCGACACTCCCGCGGAGTTGATCAACAGTTGAATTATTCCAAAGCTTAGATGAACTGACGCACACTATGCAGACCAGCCGAAGAAACGCTAAACTTTCAGGTTCGCCTGAGAATTCGAAATATGCCTGTGAGGGTTCTATTTCATGACTTGACGAGACGATCGACGACGACATGAAGAGACGATCTAACTGTTCGAGGAATCGGGTTAACAGAATCTATGCGTCAGTTAACTCACTTACCGTTATTCTGATGAAGTAAGGTGCACACTGTACATAACAAGGCATAATAATCTTTTAGCTTCCACATAACGTCAGAATCCCGGTTCATTTTTCGGCACAAGTTTAGAACGTGATCTTCCCTGCTAGCGAAATCAAGTTAGGCTTCTAGGCTGATAGCTTTGTTTGCTAGTAAAATTTAAACTAATAACTTATTAAATGGTTGTATTATTTCCCCATTGCCCATCGTAATGAATGGCAAAATTAATGGCTCGTATTTTTAGTGATTTCTTCACCTCCTACGAAGAGCAGGATTAATGAGGAACCCAATGAAAGACAGGACGTCTGTGGCAATAACGGTGGTATTGACAGCAAGGAAAAAATCATGTGAGAACATTTAGCACTGATTCAAATTCAACTTCAAATTATTTTCAAAATTATTTTGTAAATCCAGATTTGGTTTGCTAATGGGACTGCAGTTAATATTGTTAAAACATTTATGAATGAAAATGGAGTAAAGATACAGCTTATAGTGTAGGGATTGGTGTCACAGCTGTTCATGTACTACACGTCACTATAATTTCATGTCTCTCAGAGATTCACTGCTGGCTACATTACAAATTAAATTCCTATAACCAGCGGTTAGAGATTATGATATATACTCGTTATGTCGTTTATATAATTATGTCACATATTATTGTCAATTATAGAATTGTAGCTTCATAAATTTTTTCTACAGTATTTTCGACGAAATACACCTCGGCGTCCTTGTTCGATACAGTAGTTAATATGGATAATGAGCTTGTTTCTTGGCTAACTTGTAAATAAAAGGGGAACAATAAGGGGGCAGATCAATATAAATGGGAAAGATAAGGGGCAATAAAAATATTTTCCGTACTAATAAGCTAACATTAACGAACGACAATTGTTCACTGGATACTATTAATTTATTCATTCTAGTGTCAATGGCACCAATGGGATACGTCCGCGGTGTGCCGGCATGTAGCAAGACACATGTTTATAATTAGGGAACGAAAATCGCATCTCCAAGAAACGTACTGATTTGTCTTGAAATGCGCTTATGCGATGCCGCCTGGAATTAAAATGAATCATTAGTTCAATAATTAATAAAAAAAACCTATGCTATCGTTCTTGTAATAAATAGATAAAATGTATACAAAAATGCAATAAAAGCACCTATAATATAATGAAGAATATTTATCAAGTCATCACGACGTCTGAAGCGTTTGCGACGGCTGAGACAGTTAAATACCTGACCAGCAGCTATAGTAGAATACTTTTGATGCGCCAATCGTCTAACCATCATCGATTTCTTACAATTGGCCCGCATAGCACACGAGACATACGGGACCCGTCAACGATCGCCCGCCCACTTAAAGACCGCCAGCTCCTACCTAGATCGAAACTGACCCAATCCCGCCCCCCGCCAATGACAGACCAGACGGTCTTGGCCACGCTAAATGCCGATCGCGCTAGCGAACATCCAAGTCGTAATTTAGCGAGTAGCCAAACAGTCGATCGACAGACAGACAAACACTGCTTAGCCATCATCGTGAGAGAGAAAATGTCTAATTGGTTAATCGTATGCTGCCTTGTGTGCTGCTCTCGTAGTGTCCAGTGAGATCTAATAGTCGCGCTTCGAGCGCTGCATCGTAGAGAGTTAGTCGTTTTCCGACGAGGGGGGGACAAACCGCCAAGAAGTAGCGAGCAGCGGTCGCCAACCTGGATGAGTCGTCCCCGACGGGTGGTCGATGCGGGTGAATACAGTGTCGCGGATTTTGTGCGTCGACTAAGCCAAATGACTATTCGTCAGAGAAAAACGAACTGAACCCGAGTCTGCTTCGATGCGCGGAGGGCGAGAACAGCCGGAGTCCTCCCTCCGCCCTAACCGAACCATCCCCTGAGGTAAGTGACAACATACACATCCGTCACTGGTCCATCCCATCGCTAATGCAGGCACTCGTCTCTATAGAGCCGACCCAGAGAGTGGACGGACGATTGTCAAAGTGGGCGCATGGCCAACCGATGGCGGGGGAACGGGAGAACGGATCGATAACAAGCCAGTGTACAGCCGTGACTTCCGGCGGAATCGAAACAGTCGGTGCTTTCCAGACTTGACTCATCCCTCCCAGCCGCCGAACGCTTTATACAATCTTTTGTCCCCCGACAAAAGCGTACTGTTACGGATTGTACAGTCAGTGTTTTCTACCTTCCACCACCTTTCTTCCCCGATAAGTCTTGAATTATCGCCGTACCGAAATCGGGCTCGGATTTCTGTACGGTTTCGTGCCGATGATCAACGGGACGCGTTCGCTGACCTGTTGACAGTCTATCCCGAAGGGACTTAGCGGTCTGTACCCACCGGCCGCTTGGGAAGGCAGCGGCGAGGTCCGATACTGTCCCACCGTTTGGACAATTCCGCCAATAACTCGCGCCCTGTTGCCGATGACGAGAGTTCGGGATGCGCCTGATTGACGCGAGCTCGTTCACACAGTCGAGCTAGCGTATACAGAGTGACAAGGCAGAGGACAACATGGAAATATTTGTGTGTTTGGATGTCGACGCGCGAGCGTATGTTCGTTGAAATTGTGCCATTCTCGTGAATGTCATCCGGAGCGTCTGGCTACGAGTGAGGATATTTGTCGAACGTTATGACGATTCTCTCGTGTGTGATTCTCAAATCGGTCGTGTACGTATAGCCAGTTAAGAGCGACCGCCAAGCGTTCAGATGTTTGTGTCACCAGTCCACGGTGGTGTATCGTTTTCTACGTTCCCTCTGACAACAATAACGGTAGGCTGGCGTTCGTATCCCCAATTTGTACCCTATAGACTATTCGGTTAGTTCTTCGGTTAGTTCTTCGGTTAGAGAAGCTTGCGGCTTCTGCCGTGGACACTTAACGCTTGTGAAACCCGGTAACTTCGGCGAGGTTGTTAATTATAAAAATGCAGTGCAACTTCAGCTGCTGGCAGGTAGACGACATGGTACACGTATCGATCAGCGTTCGACCGTAGAATAGATCCTCCGCAGGTCGCCGTAGAAGTTAGCGGCGTTCAAAATGACGCTCGCGGCTCCATTCTGGTTAGCGATAATTGTGTCAGTTGCCGTCACTTGACCTCCCCGTGGGCCTCGTTCGATGAACACGGCCGACTGGTCGTCGGAACGTATTACCGAGACAGCGATGTATTCTCCTCAAAGATGTCGACGTGTATATCTGCGTTTCTTTGGTGGCGTGCCAGGTAGACGGGCTTTACGCTAAGTGCGAGTCAGCCTGCCCGCGCGCGACGGGCGTCTAACCGGTCGAGATTGGGCCATGCTCATTAGTCGAGTCCCCATTGGTTGTAATGTCACTTTAACATGCCGTTGGGATTGTTGTAAAGGATGACGGAAGTTGTCTTGTTGATGCTCGTTGTTGTGAAATATATTCAGTATAGCCTTATTACACGGCTGCGATCTATTCGTTTAATTGACTCGACAATTTGTTACTTTTTAGTTTAATTGTAGTGTATATATATATATATATATATATATATATATAT
>MNPL01003055.1:0-21060 GCA_002081605.1 Tropilaelaps mercedesae
TATATATATATATATATATATATAGCCATGAAATGAAAAAATATATAGCGACGAGAAAGAGGAACAATATTTTAAATTGTGCTGTCATCGGTATTCAGCACAGTCTGTTCTTACAAAGCTACGAGTGAATCTCTGCCAATCCTTTTTAGTCGTCGAACCATCTCTGCCAGTTTTGGTTGAAGAAACTAAACGTGTCGGGGATAACGAATCTCAGAAGGTTGGTCGCTCCGGAAAGATTCCGTGATTTTATGAAGAATGAAAAAAATATCTATGGGCCTAAAAAGCTTTACAGCATAAACCATGCATGCGGCACGGAGTTTGACTTCTCAATAGACATTTCTTGTCGTGTGGAATAGACCATTTTAAAAATAATTTGAGATATTGAGTCAAAGTTCTGGGATCTTAATAGGAGGCATCACCCTAATTGTTTCATGGAAAACGTCGACGGACTCAATACCCCACACCCAGGGCGCAAACTTTGAGTTCCATCAGTTTTAACTCATCGAACGGTGGGATCTTACTCAAGCATAGCAAGCATGGAAGGGCCTCTAAGAGACCACGGAAGTCAATATTTTGAAGTTGTGATTAAACAGAGTTTTGCTTCTACCATCGTAGTCAATAAAACGATATGGGTAAACAGAGTTGCTTACAAGCAGTTTGCGCAGATTAAGGTAAAGAGATTTTCGGTCTTTGCCTATTGTTAAGCCATCGGTAGGACCGACGCTTGACGTCGCACGGTCACAAACACAGCGTAATCAAAGCGCGACCCTACCGAAGTTGACATGTTGAAGCATATTTACGCGCCAATATTGACTAAGCACAATTTTTAACCGCCTGCATTTTTGCTATGAAGTATCTATTTATAAACTTTTTTTTTGTTAACTCACGGGTCGAATAAAGAACTTGGTTGTCTGTGTCTAGCGAAGGGGTTTAGAGATAATGCGAAGAATTTTTACTTCTAGGCGATTCAGTATCCAGTAAGTATTCAGTAAGACAAGTTTTGCACATTTCTGATAGCCAGTTTGTCCAAACGAGCGTTATAGGGTTGCATAAAATGGCTATTGTTTTAATCCAACATTGTTTACTTTACATTGAGAATACTTGATTAATGTACGGTGGTATCCTGCGGATGTGACAAAATGTTTTCATGTATCTAATGTCAGCACCTACAAGCAACGAACAGTGTCTCAAATTAATTTCAACTTTAAAAACGTTTCAATCTGCCACTGCTAATCTCTCTTATGTAGCAGGAAGTGTGATTAAGTTTCGAGTGTGATTTACTTCGCCTACCCTTCAACAGGCCGCTCACCTAATTAGCCGGCCGAGTAACCGCACGAATTGGCAGGGGAGGAGCACATCACTCATGGCAGTTAACAGCTCAAGCATGCTCATCCTAATGTAAGCAGTATTTCTTCCTACTTCAGCACCAGCGACAAACTACCCACCGTAATATGGGTCCCAGCTTTCTAGACCGTAGAAGCACTTACTTCGATTATCGGCTTTTGGCCTTTGGCCTCATCAGGGGTTCGGTGATTTTGCCGTACATTTCTATACTTGATACCAGCTCCTCACGTTCCCCCTTTGTTTGATTAGCCCTTTGTCTGTGTTGTTCCTGGTGATGCACTTTATTTGTCTTAACTCGATGCACACTAAAGCACCAGAACGGAGTACACGACAGCTCCAACCCTACCTTCTGGACAACTTTGTTCGTGGTGCAGTCGCAAGCTTGATGAGTGACACGTGACTTTACTTAAAACTTGCAGCTTGAAAGCAGCGGCAACGACAATAACAGCGACACCAACAACAACAACAACAACAGCAGCAGTAACAATTGCAACAACAACAGCTAGCGTACCTTCATAGCTGCTTTTCTTGAACTATTAAACGCTACTGTCTACTAAAGTAAACTAGACTGAATGTTCGATTAAACCTAATATAAGTTCATTATCGGTACAAATAATTCGTTAGTGTGTTGTTCGAATATGCCCAAATACAACTTGCGCTATCTGAACAACGCGCAAATTCATTAGAAATGATCAATCAGCAAATTCTTGATCGACTAACTATGGTAGAAACGCCCCGAACGTCAAACTAGTACGTGAAACTTATGTAAACTTACGTAAAAATCTTGGCCTACAGCTCCTATGCGTATTCAAGCTAAATTTCTAAAAATGCATCATTAATTACATCCATAATGAGGAAGATTCCGCTTCATGCTGATTTAAAGGTATTTCTTGCTATTTAAAGGTAAATCCTCGAGCTCAAGCTCAAAACATTGGACATAATTTTGGTACGGTTCTGTTCGTAAACGACTCAATTGTCGACGGTCCGTTGATGGTCGCCGCTTCGGTCAATTTAGTGCAGTTCAACTGCACCGCGCGCATAGACCATTTCCATTCTGTCCTGCTTGTCACTGCAATTCATCTCAATAGCTGCGACTTGGTCCCGGGCCACTCGAAAGTACTTCGGCACTCTCAAGCAAAACATCCCCATCGCGGACGGCACTCACGCGTCAAAGCAAGGTCTTTGTAGACGGGCGACGACTTCGACAAGTAGGCTGATCCGATCGAAATGGACGGCGGCTGTCGGTGCGACTCGTGACTACCGCTTCACGTCTCGAGCACGAGTGGAGCTACAGCACTTCGCAATTACTCAGTCCTCGCGCAGACTTTAGATACTGCTCGTCGCTCTCTTCATCCTCCACCTAGTACAAGTATGGTTCCTCTCACTTTCTCGCTAACTCACTCTAATCGCATTTTTGGGCATGCCTCTGTCCTCGCTAATCGTGGACGCATGTCGGCATCGATGGTGTACAGCAGCGCACCGATACGTCCTTCGATATATAGGCACATCTATCGTGAAAGAAGCGCGTTGCCTTGCCGGGCGCCTACGATACGCTGTTGTGCTCCAGAAACCCGCTCGATTTCTCGGGCGGCGGAGTTACTGCGCGCACGACCTACGATATTTCTCTTGATTTGGCTGCGGTTGAAAAAAGCGATTGACCTCCAAAGCTCCGGTATGTGCTTTTGTGCCAACTGTTCTCTCCGTCAGCATCTAGCACGCACGGGACTTCGAGTGAGCGTCCCTCTATGAGAGATCTACGCGACAGGAGCGGCGACACAGTTGTCGATGAGTTCGACCGACCCCCGTGAAATTCACCTGAACTCAGTCTCGGATCAGCCCAGTCCGACTTCAGTGAACTCGCAGAACTGAAAGAGACTAGCAAAAAAGAGGTGAAGTACTCCGGGCATGGTTTTTGGATTGGCGCAACATGGCTCAGCTCGTATGCATTTCACGAAACGCACACATCCACTTTGAAGCACAGACAATCTCGCACACGCAGAAGCACTTCCACACATGCATCAGCACACATCCCGGCCTTCGTGCGTACACTAGGTCGGCCGCGGTTGGCGCAGGGTGGTGGCATTGCAGTACTCATCAGGTCAGAGCGGGTGCGAAGAGGAGTACCGGCACGCGGCCAATAGGGCAGCTACAGGAGCCGGTCGGTCTAAGCATCGGTTGCCGTAGGCGAGCGGTTAAGAATTACTCGTATGGCCAACCCAGTGGAGGAGAAAAGTTTTTGGCCAAGTCACTGGCCCGAATAGCGGTTTAAGCCAGTTTACGATTGTCCTCGATGTGGATGAAGGTCATCTCAAGCTACCGTTGGCTGAACGAGTTTTTTGGTACTTCTTGGAATCGATATTGCCCAAGGGCACCAAAGAGACAGGGACCAGTAGTCCAGCTGAGACTGCATCTTTTGTTCCTTTAAACCAGATGTTGAACCGTGTATCAATGAAAAGATGACTCCTAAATTTGAAATGTAAGCTTAATCAATAAACAAAACAAGTCATGAGGAAGCAATACAAAGATCACGAAGTTGAATTGCAGCCGTTTAAATCGATTAACTTTGCAATGGGATACTAGAGTTCCAATGTTTCTACCCCTTCATAAAATTGTTCCAGCTTGTCAGTGCCAATTTGCAAGCCAGTCTATTCACTTATTTGAATCTAAGTTCAGTTTTCTTTCAGAGTTTATTCGTGTGCATAATACGTGTAGTGAATGTTTAGGATAAAATTCCAGTATTGGCAATGTACAAAGAATTCTTTCTACGGAGCTACTACGAACATAAAATCCAGCAACGGTTTCGAGACAGGAAGGGCCACGACTAAACGCATAGGCCACGTCCTGATAGAAATGCCTCAAAGCCAATGAAAACCGTGTTTGTTTCTCCTGTTCGCCCCAAGCACTATTTCTGCCAGACTGTGTAGTCACCACAACATAATCTTACTATAATGGATTGCTATCAGATATCTTTAGAGATTTACGATAATAGGTCGATTTTACTACCCATGTTCTTGGAGTAAACTGTCAGATTTGTGTGCCAGCTGCCCATTATGACTAGTAGTGGACCCTATATGATCTCACTGTCCGTCCTTGAAGTTATTCTGGGGGCTGAAGACAGGAATTGCTAGGGATTCACTTACTCCGCGTTTCGTCACGTCGTTCCCTTGAGTTTTTTAAATAGCATACGAATGGTACTACAAACAAACGCTGATCTTAAAGGCCAAACGCGCATCGTAAGCGTAATAAACGATGCGTCTAAAGCATTTTAATCATTAAGGAGATTTGGGTGAAAATACTAAAAGGCGAGGCCTAGAAATGCAAGCAGCTCCAGTCTTGTTCGTCGCATAGGAAAGCGGAGGGCTTTATTGAATTTCAACAAAATGTAATTTCCGCCACGTATGAAGCGGCAGAAGAAACAGTTGTTTTGTATAAGCTGTTTATTGCCTTTTACCGGTTGCTGCATGGCCATACTAGGACTACGACAATAAAAAGGTTTACAAGAAACTGAACTGTCTAAACGGGAAAACCTCCAACGAAAATCCCGAACAAAGGTAAATCTAGTCGGGAATAAGGAAGCAGGAAAAACTGGAAGGCTAGCCAGGCAGTTTATGGTGGAAGACGCTGATGATGTTGATGTCATTAGTTACCGATTTCAATTATCAGGTGGAGAGAAGGGATAGGGAGACAGCAGCGCAAGTGTGATTACACTTACAAAAAGCAGCTAGTGTCTATCTGGTGAGGATGTTGCACTTTTTAGTTGATACTTATTCATCATATACGTAAAAAAATTTACCTAAACAGCTTTCAGCCTGGAATTAGTTGTCCAAGACTATATCACAAGGATTAAATAATGAAGACAATAGATGACAGTAAATTAGCAGAAAACTGATACAACGCTATTTCATATGAAAACAAGAAATCCTCAGACTTTACGTAAGCACCTCAATCTCGCCCAGGATGTTATGCGGAGACCTTTGATTTTTGTAGAAAAATTTATGACTGTTTTCTGTAGCTGCTGTCTCTTCTCTTCACTGTAATCATCAGCAAAACGGAAAGTTCATGTCTTCCTTGTGCAAGTTTGAGTAGCTTTAGACGTCTGGAAAAGGAGCGACAATTTGTTGCTCGGAACGACATCGGAATAGCGTGCTCAAGCGCCTTGTTAAATAAAGCTAGATATGATAATTATGCTGGCTGTCTCGGCTTCTCTTCGTCCCTAGGTGCCAGTGTTATAACCGCATTGATGTTTAGCAGCGGCAAAAATGCGCTATAGAACTCGAGCTAAATACTTCAGATTGCGTCAATTGTAAGAATCTTGAGCGCAGGCGATGTTAAGTAATGTCGACCACACTCGAATGCGTTGCAAACGCATGCTTTTGGGTGTGTCAACTGCAGTTATTCAACTAAACTCTTCGCTCTCTTCTGTTCAGTTCCGACGATCAACCAACATTAAGGTCCACAGCACCGCTTTTGCATTGCTTTGTAAAATCATCGTTTTGTACTGCATGAACTGCTAGTATATGCCAATTAACTTCCATATACTAAAAGTACAGTTTGCAAGTGAACGATTTAACTAGTCATCGCATAGATTCACTATTTAGATTAGCCTGCGTCTTGTATACAAAATTGAAGCTATTTTGTGCTTTGGCAAATTATTGCGAAGTTGTATTCCAGGTATTCTGTTTTTTATGTGTTCCACAATACGAAATGGGATACACGGGCGGTACCGAAAAAGTAAAGCTGAGCAGATAATCGAGGTATGTGGGGCAAAATTATTAGCCACAAATTATGAATAAAATGAGAAACTGAAATTGCTTTCTATAACAAATGAGCTGGGAGATGACTGAGGCACAACGCGAAATTATGAGTATTATTCTTTTAAGTGGAACCAGCAGATGCCCATCTTTTTTTTGTTAAATACTTGGATCTCAACTGTTCGCCCACATGTCCCATTTAAGTCCTACATTTTTATATTTATGTGCGTGGATTTAACTTAATTAAATAATAATTATTATAAATTATTATAAATAATAAATAATTAACTTAATTAAATAAATAAACTTAATCTTTAACTTAATTCAAAAACAATACAACACAATAATACAACAATTAATAATAATAATAAATAAAAGCAATTTGAACGACTAGCTGAGGCTAGCATGCGTGTTTCATGAACAACTTCCAATTAAGTAGTTCGTAAAAGTCTCAGGTCGAGACTCGACTTCTCCCTCTCAAAATGTTTCAGAAACATCATTTAGCATTGAAAAAACTGCAAAGCGCGATACGGGAGAGAACACAATTAGTCAGTAAGATTTGTAGTTTTTTTAATACACCTCAGTTTCAACAACATGCTGGAAGCGCTGCAAGAAGACGATCACACGAGTAATAATGCCATGTTAAAGCAAGCCACCACGAAAAGCGAATTTTAACAGTTGGCGTTGTCCAGCTAAAAACCTAAGTCTCAGCCAGTACCCACTATTTTACTTTTATTCTATTAAATTAACATTAGTGATGTGTTGCTACAAGCTCTACTAGTTGAAAACACTCACGAAGCTATCGCACTTTTCTACCCTCAGCGCTCAAACCATTCACGGTAGGTGGCCGTATCTCAATACCGGCCGGCGTTTGTATAACCGTCGACATTGACGAACCAATGCAATGCCTCTCTGTTGAAGAGTCTCAGATGGTGGTGGAAAAATTCAGAGCTCAACGGTGCTTAACCCACCTTCTTTTTTTCTCGATCTCTACCCAATTCTCCCTCTTCAATAGTCTTTGTCGCTGCCGTATCCTTGCTCATGACATGGCACCCATACCCTGTCTCTCTCTCTCTCCCACCCTTGTCACTAGTTTCCGAGGCTCGCGATCGTGCCTGGAAGGATGACGCTTAAGCAACTTCAAAACGCGTGTTTCGCCCTTTCTTCGTGCTACTATATTCCTATCTCTCTATATCCGTCTGACGACTGCGAGGCGGCAATCTTCTTCCGAAGGGAGGAGATATCTTCCAGGGTTTAGGCTCCTCCTTCGGGCCCTCCCCGCCCGATTTCCAGCCGACCAACCGGGTCTCTGATCTTGTTACCAAAGGCGATTGATCGATGCTACCAGTAATTCGTGGTAGAGGTAGCGAGATTGCGGGGTTTTAAGTTAGACGTACCATTTGGACGGAGGAGACCAGGGACGTAACGTGTAACAACGATTGTGTCACGGAGCAGAGTAATATCGTTCCAAAAACTCAAAAAGGATTATAAATCACTTGCATTCGTAGCAACGGGACGACCAGAAGTGTTCTTTGTTGTTGTAGAAACAGGTTGTAACTTGGGGTAAGCATTTTTTGGTGCATAGCTTGTGTTGTGTGTTGGTGTTCTCTATACTCTTCCATTACGGATGAAGCGCATCTGTGTGGTAAACTCGTGTCAACTAGGAATGTACGTCGCTTAAACTTACCAATGTCCAAATTAGTTATCCGTCGTACCTCTAAGTGCCTTCGAGAAACCTAAAGAACTGATTTTATCGTTTCCTCACAGGCGCAAATTTTCGGCAGTGCAAAGGGAATAGGTGACCTGTCAAGGCTTACCTTGTGTTCCCATCGTATACGGCCAACCTTGATTCTTGAAATATACGTCTTTGCATTACGATACGTGACACTGATATGTGAACGAACTCGTGCACTGAGACTAGGCGAGCTTTCGCCTTGACTTTTGCTCTGAATTGGACCTACCAAAGATGACAAAATGTTAGGAAACACCATGGATTCTTACGAATACTACTACGGATGTGGCGGCTATACAGGATCGTTGGAAGCCATTGCCGACGGTCAAGGAGGCGGCAGAGCTCAACGTGAAGGCAGGGACTATAATGGACGGTACAACGAGACGGCTCAGAATAGTCCCGAGTCAACGACCAGTCAGGACTACGACGATGACCTCACAGATCATGGTATGAAATGTGAAGCTCGACCTGGGGTGAACGTAGGGGGTTGATAAAACAAGTTCGGGTTCACGACATGAACTTGCATGGTGCAAAAATATTAAAACATTTGGAATTAGGTCACTGGCGTGCACATTCATGATAATAAAAGGTAAAAATATTCTAGGGCCAGCGGTAACACCTTTCATGTATTAAGTTTTCCTTTCTACTTAGCTCTAAAAAGGAAAATATCATGAAGACCACCAACTTCAAGAACTACAATGGATGTTAAGCAACATGAACATTTAGACACCTGGTTACGAAATAAGAAGGAGGCATCTGTCAGGTTTCTAGTTTCAGAGGAGCTCCACGATAGTAAAGTTTAGCAACCTTAGCTACATATTAGAAGAAGCGCCACGGGAATATGTCTATTTAGTACTCTTCTCACCTGATGATGCTTTAATTTCCAGGAATGACCCAAGCAATAAAATAACATTCTACTACACTTAAAAAAATTTGACATTTTTTGCAAATCAGAGAAAAATAGTGGTGTCAAAGCATTATAGAAATCCGGCTTGTATTCACCACTAATACCCTTATTAATGAAACCTCTTAGAGAATCCGTCGTCTCTGCGCCTTTATTTCGGTCGTTTGACTGTGCTCTCGTTTTTCGAAAACTGTACCCGATTAAGGTTTGGACGACACCTACACAAACTTTGAAACCCATATGTTACTGAGCTTCACTGAAACGTGATGACTCATTCGTTCATTGCCACATAAACATCGTATAAGATTGACTACAAGCTTGAATTGAAATGCTTACGCCATTACGAGCACTATCGTCCCCCGGGGAACTTCAATACGAGCCGCTGATTTTCGACGGTTACGGTTTCCATGGTTGCTTAGGCTAAAGGTAATTTGGCTGGTTAAACTCTTAACGACGAATAAACCTACTGCGCATTTGATGTCCACTGGATTTGCATACTATTGGGTCGTTGAGTTTATCTAACCACGCGATCGCTACAGCGAACTCCAATGAGCAAATGTTTGGCCCAATGGCCAGAAAGCAGACACAAAACATAGAAAAGGACTTAGCGTTTCTACAATGCTTTATATACTTAATCTATTCCACACAGCTAAAGATATGTCAGTTCTAAGACTTCGCACAGCAATTAAGTTCAATGCTCTATCTAATTAGGAGTAAATAAATGGAAATTTAAATTCGCTGCTAGGAGTGGACACTAACTTAGGTCATTTAATTTTGCCTGTTAACATATTTTCTTTAACGAGGATTTAGGCTTGTTGGAACTACCATTATTGTAGTTTTTACGTCGCAATTTTGCTAGCGCGTACAAGCGTTGTTTAATTTAGTTTTCCATTCAGTTTTCTAAAGGAACTCGAATGTACTACCACAACAGATGTGCCACTTACCTTTCTCAGTTTGTTAAGATCAATAGAGAGAAAGCCTTGTAGAGAGGAAGATATACCGTCTAGTGCTAAGTTTGTTGTTTTATGCTGCTTCGATAGATCTTTGCAAATCTCCTTGAATAGTAATTGTACACTTTATATTTTATTAATCACAGAATCCTCATCAAGTCAAGAACTAGGGGGCGGAGGGGTAGGAAATCTGCAATGTTCAAGTCGAAGTGGGACTTGCCTTGTCTGGGCATGCAAGGCATGCAAGAGGCGGTCAGTCAGTGTTGATAGGCGCAAAGCGGCCACTTTGCGCGAACGACGACGACTTCGCAAAGTCAACGAAGCATTCGAACTGTTGAAACGGAGAACTTCAGCCAACCCTAACCAAAGACTGCCGAAAGTCGAAATACTTCGCAATGCCATCGGTATGCGTGCCGTCTTGTATATGAAGATTTTCTTGGATTCTTTTCACCTTATTCGTATTCTACGTATTATTGTTAATAACTTCATGCCTCTTTCCTTATACACGGAAATTATCAAAAATAAAAGCACTCATTGTTCTGTCATAAAAGGATAACTAGCTTGATCAAGTTTGTTAGAACTACGTTGATTTTTCTCAATAGTTTGTATTTCAAGACCAGTAAATATAAGCTAAACTGACATAGTATTATTACTTTTTTGTATGGTGACAGTTACAAAATGTTCCTTATGTGCTTCTGTCTGGTAGAATACATCGAGAGCTTGGAGGAGCTACTACAGCAGAATAGTTCACCGCATGGAACGTCACTGGCGGCAAGTGGGGCCACTTCTCTTAGTGCTATGCAACGTTTTCGCGAGTTGCAGGCGCAAAAAATGCAACAGAGGCAAGAAAGCTCGGTTGAGGGCGACCATTTTATCCGCGAGGGAAGCGGCCGACTGCATCATCGTGTAAGTGGCCATCACTTGATTCACACGAGCCAAGTAGAAAAAAGCAAGGTGAAATTAAAATTTTCTTTTCTCCACACATTACCTCTGCAGATACTGAGTATACATGACCGATAGGAATTAACGACGAGTAGAACCAAATTATATCCGATTCCGCTGGTTCATCGGCAATCCTGTATAGTGTTTGAGTGCCTAGCCCTATATTAAATGAAATAATACACGATAATTGTGCAGATATATTCGTATTACTTCTATTTGTGGCGAACTCGCCTATACTTGGCAATCTGCACTTTTTGAACTTGTGGCTGACTGAATCAATGTGATTGAGTTCTTTAGGTCCATAATTATTCGTACCTGTGCATGTATTTGTGCAGTTCTACAATAGTGTATCTGATTCGTTGTCTTGAGTTCAAAAGGACTAAATGGTTATTGCTTTTCGAGTTAATAATAATATTAGGTTTATTGAGAGCCTCTAAGAGGTCCATATTTACTATAATTAGTTGACAGCATTTAATATATATCTTTAAGATAATCCACCGAAGGAGGTGACAAGAAATTTAGCGATTAACAGCACTGAAAACCGATGACATATGGTCAAGTGTTTCCTTCTGGCTGGCGCTAAACCGTGGCCCACTGGTGTAAGCATTGATTTCACGTAAATTGGGACATTGCAGTGCAGGGTTTTAAACCGTCAGCAAATGGAACCAGTCGGGGAAGGTCTTAAGCAATCTAAAGCTTGAAGCCTGAAAAGTTTGTCAGCCCAATCTGCCGTTTTCTATAATACCTGTCGGATAGTAATGACTAAGGAATTTAAAAATGATCAAAACATATTGAAAGTTTGTGTGGCGTTTTCTAGATACAACTTGATTATAATTAGTAATAACTTTTTCTCAAGTTCGAAATGAGATATGGAATAAGGTTGCGCCATAATAATTGGCGGAGCCCTACATTAGCGCACATTTACTCAAACTAGAGGCCATGGTTGCCGGCTTACCCGTGCCTTTTCATTGCTTGGTAATTTAAAAGGCTACAGTTGAATAACGTTCGTCCCCTGAGACATCGCGTAATCAGTAGCGCGGCGCTAGCAGCCCGATTCCGCCGCATCTTTCCGTGTATCATCCAGCACCCGTAGCAGCTCCATCTCAACCCTTGTTTTCGTCTGTCGTCTACCTGTTTGTCGTAGTTTGTCATGTCGTTTCTTGTGTGGCGTTCTCCCTCTACTCTCTGATCTTCTCTAATGTTCCAAGTGGTCGTCTTCATTGTACTTTCTCCCTCTTTCTTACCTTTCTAACTCTCTGCTCACGCTATACTATCTGCCCATTCTTCCACAGCACCGTAGTAATATCAGCGCAGCCTGTTCTGCGTGCTTCTACCTCTATGATGCCGCTATTCCTCCATCCCCCGCTATCTTGCCGCGCCCTCCGTTTCCCGTTGTTTTGGCTCGTCGGCCGGACGATCATCATCATGTCCAAGGCTTTACCGAAACCTGGGCCTCGGCATTCGCCTGCTTAAAAATGAACATCCCACAATTTCCAGGATATGGTGATAGTGCGAGCTGTGTTTTCCTTCATTGTTGTTGCTAACGTCACCTATGGCTGTGGTTGTCGCTCCTGTTGCGTTTGGCGCTTGAGCTGTCATGTGCATGCCCTTTGTGATAAACACGAAGAGATCAAGGGAAAACCCCTTCTCTTCCCGCCGGAATCGAAGGAGAGGCCTTCAGATAGAGCACAAAATTAGGCCTACAGAAAAAAGAAAAACCTGTAAAAGGAGCTCTTTTTATAGACTGGTCTTCGGTCTACGCCTGTTGCCATGAGCTTGATTCGACGGGGGACAATTGGAGAACGTTAGATGACGAGAGGAAAAGAGCAGGTGCATCCTGGGAACCAAAGGGTGACATGTGGTTGACTAAAGGCTCGACCTCGTGTGTTCGATGCGCTCGTTGATGTTCATGTCGTCCACGTTATTCTCTCTTTCTCTCGACCACTCTGCATCAAGCGTAAGGAAATAGAAAAGGACTTGACGCTGCGCTTCCACATTTAAACTCTGCTCAAAGGAAAGACGCAGTGCGCATTGTTTCCGTAAGTAACGACAAACTTAAAGGTTCAAACACGAGGTAATCACAGCTAATTGATAGTGAAACGAAACTATTTCATTCACCGAGGTCGTACCAACAAGGGGATAGCTCATACCAACACAGTATTCACTTAGAAATTACTATGTGACAACCTTGTGGCTGCATTGAAACGTTTTAATTGTATTATCAAGTCGTAATGGAGTACTAGAAACACTTGGTCAGCGTACGACCCACAATAGAGATAGTGCGACTTGATGATAGCATATCTTTATTTCGATGTTTATAAACACGTATCTCACTTAGGTAACAGCGAATAGAAATATTTTACAGTTTCACTATTTAGGACACCTTGTTTTGCTGAGGCAGTATCTTGCTTCTAAAATGTTTTTATGCTTTCACTGCAATAACTGAACTGTTTTTTCTTTAAAGTGCTCTCGTTGGCTGTTTGTCTCAGCCTATTCAGAAACATATATATATATATATATATATATACCTTTGCAGTATTTCAAGTTCGACATTCGTATAACAGTAAAGTGATTTTTATATTCGGCTAATACTGTCTAAAATAACTTTCCTTTTAATCATAACGAGCGTGTAATCGACATGTTAATTTAAATAAACCATTTTTTAATAAAAATAGCGAAATATCTATGTTAGCTAAGCGATCGTTAACGCTGTTTAATATACAAGCTACTACATTGTCAAGTGACTGAGTTTTAATACTAATGCATCAGTGCTTGTATGCATGTGACGCACCGAGAGTCAAGGTGATCCCATCTGAAAGAGATCTAGGCACAAGCAGTCATTTAAAATAGTAGAATTCATTAGGTGAATGCTAACGCATGTCCAGGTGTATTTACAAGGCGAACTCAATTAGACCACGTGGAGTGATCGTGCCAGTTTGCAATTAACCTGTCCGAACTGTATTTACTATTGATGCGTTCGGCTCATTAAGATGCTGATAGCCAAGATAGTTTGACACAAGAGCAAATTTAGTTCCTTTTTTTGCAAAAATACGTTTTTAAATGCTGCGACGGAATCGCGGCACCGCCAGTTCTTAGATTTCCACGAGTTCTGAGATTTCCTTAAAGGATACCTACGGTGACCCCTGGCCTGATACTAGATAGGTATTAAAGGGATGTCTATTAAATGTAATGTACATTCTTCTGAGTATGAACTTTAGAGAGGTAAAGTGGTCGTTGTCATTTCATTCTAAGCCAATTCATCGGAAGACTGGCCAGGCAACATAAGAAAGGTTTACGGAGTCTCTCGACATAAAAATGACACAATTTTCCGGCATGCACTTTAGCCGGATTTTCGGTTTCATCTACTTTAATTCTCCTATTTGCCTATCTCTTTGCTCATGTTATGCCCTGAAGATCGCAAACAAGTCTTGGAAGCGTCGATTGCATGACATTGGATCGCATGTACCACGGCCAACGAATCCACATATAGGTAACCATATAAACTTGCCATATCACTTTAGCCGGTTTGGGTACGACAGCTCCAAAGTGATGTTCCCCGTTGTGTAAAGAACGGGCCCTATATGGTTTAAAAAGTGTAACACGACAACATAAACCGATCATTAGTAGTCAGTTTGTAATCTTCTTGACTGGAAAAAGATTGTTTTTTGTTAACACCTTTTAAATCCTGAAGAGTTTACATAAGATATGGGTAAATAAGATTGCCCCTTGTTCAGTTACAGAGATCACTGCCTCGCCTTGGTTTAGGTGTGAGTAAGTAGTTGAGTGCCTGCAAAAAATAGTATAGCCTGCTTGGTACTAATGCTGTACGAATCCGTATTGTCACGAAGTATCGCTTTTATCGGCATTCTGGCCAAGGATCTCTCCGAGAAACTCTGTACTGTTCGCCTGCCTCGTTGTTCTGGTATCCATCGTCGCACGAATGACCCCGAAGGTGGCGTGAAATTCTTCTAGGGAAAAAGAAGAATGCATTTGTTTGTCCACGTCGGCTTTGGCGGCACGCATTACAGACTTGATGAACTTGTCGGAAGATTGGTCCTTCGGATATCTTTTTTGGTCTACAGTATAGACCGCCAGATCATGGGTGGCCGGCTGCTGTGCCCCAGAGGTGAACAAGATTTGCCATGTTCTTTCACACTCGCTTCACGGCATGATATCCTCAAAGTGGTGCACGGTAGAACGCCTTCTGGAATCCCGAGAGAAGGATCAATACTGCATCCGCCATAAACGATATCCATGCTCTTGTGCTTTGTTTCGGGCGTACTATAAGGCCGGATAGCTGTGCCCACCTTACTAGACACTGCGGTGAGTTTCGCTTGTAGACCTTTCCTAGCCAACTGTAATCTCCACCAAAGTAGCGGAACCGAGATCATTTCGAAGTGGATGCGTGTTTGGAATCGTGCGTGGAATGTCATTAGCCTATGTGTGAGTCATGTTCACCGTTGTTCTGAGCTGGTTTTCCGTTTATCATGAACCTTATGAACGAACTCCTTATAAAGATCCGGGAGTTCACGTGACTTCCTCACTTTGTCGGCTCCAGTTAATCGTCTCCAGTGTAACCCTCCGTTTATTGGTTGTATGGCATTTTAGCCCAGATATCAGCGCACTAGTAGTCGTAAGCCCGAAGTTGTAAACTTCGCGACGCCTATTATTAGGTAAACGGATTAGCGTTACAAACGTATCAATGTGCCTGTTCAGAAATGGTGGTAACTGAGCAGAGTGTGAAAGATCAAAATCACACGACCTTATGACACCATTACCTCTCTATCGTTTATTGGTCGTTGAGTATTTCCGGAAAATCTCTTTCTTCACGCAGCTGTGACTATTGATGTCGTAACAGAAAGTAGCCTTCTCTATGTGAGTAATACTTGTCACTGCGTTGACGTGAAAAGCACATTAATACATGATTACCAGAAGCATCTTGTACGAAGTGTGCATGCTGTGTGCATATAGACATGTACGTTTATGAATTGGCGTGTTAATAGTGCAGGAAGATAGCCTCAAAACTGATGCAACAGAGGGAACCCGAAGAGGGTCATCTTGACAGCTGTACCGTTTGATATGTCGACGACAAGACAAATCCCACTGCGCTTCAAGCAACCTAAGGGTGCTTAAAATAATCCTCTGTGCACATTTATAGGCAGTAACTTAGCGACCTTTCCTCTGAACTGTCACCCTTTGCGTGGTATTAAATTGTAATCCCTTAGATTTCATCTGACATGATTCATAACATAGACCTTTCTCTGGGTTATAGTCTACGTGATTGTATGCCATTCTTGATCCCGTTCGATGATATGCTGTAAGCTGCGGTCATGGGTTCTCCGCAGCTTAAACGCGAAATAATCGCTAGTACAGAAACTATCAAAATATATTACGATAAATCAAGGTACCACTTTAATATCTCAAACCTAGCCAAACAGACATCTTGAATTCATCAAAGTACATCAAGCAAAACAGTTATAAATAGGATAACTTTTGTTGCCTTTTGTGCTCATGTACGGAACGTTGCAGAACAAATGAAACAAAAACATATTCTAAAACAGAATCAGATTAAGGCGATGTAATTAGGATTAAGTCGTCGGCGCGCCTAGAAAGCGCCTGATTGCTTTGAAATAGGCACAAGGCTGTGCAATTCAATCCTACATGTTTTATACATAAATCATAGACCGTCAGCTGAATTTATCGGCCAGGTAACAATATTGCTGCACAACCGGCTAGCGTTTCTCCCTCCGCCATGTGAAGCATCTAGATGCGAGATTTCGACAATCTGATGTGCGTGCAGCCTGAGCAGCAACCATAAGAGCCGTGAAAGCACGGCTCACTGAACTGACTGACAGGCCGTGTCACTTACTCACACCAACGCCGTAACCGAACCAGTGACAGCATCCGAACCAACACGACGGAGAAGTGTATTACAAAACCACGCCATGAAAAGCATCCTGGGTATCGAGACCCTGACGGGGAAAGAGATTAGAACGTTATGGAAGATTTTCCCTTCACGACGTTCTGATCACAATGGGATCGGAGTAGGTTTGTGGCGTCTGCTTTGCTTCGCTACTTTAGGGGGACACGCCTGCTTTTGGTTGCCGTGCTGCCTTGCTTTATTGCTTGTATCCACATCAAACATCGTCGATGCGGACGTCTGGCCAACCGAGCTGTCCCCCCGCCAGCTCCGCTCGTCAGTCCGCAGGTCCAATATGTCATCAAAGAACGACGAATAGAAGATACTGGAAGAGATAGACGATATCGATGCAAAGAAAGTAACTAGCGGCTGCTCTGCGCGCTTGTGTTTCAGGAAATAGATCCTGTTCGAGAGAGAGAAGGAGCTCAGGGGTCGGCCAATGGGTACGAGCACCCACAGAAGCTAGGTAAGCGATTATCTCCGTTATCCAGCCCGAAGTGAACATGGGGGGTGTAGCAGGTAAAATGCGAATAAGAATATACAGTATTTCAGGCGTGGAATTGCTGTAACTACCAAGGAGGTATATTATTGCTTATACGTTACTGTTCTCGAAGTTTTGAATACAGTAAATACAAACCTATTGGCTGGAAAAAGTCTGACGAATACGAGATGACATTACATGCAATGCGTTGAAAATTTAAGGTTGACGCAGTTTTCAAGGTCAACACCTTTTTTTTTAGTTTCATGGTAGGGGTATCTCCAGCAGCATAGGCGATGTATTGTTGGTTTCAATATGTTTATCATTTTAAAGGCGGAAAAGCTGCTCATCCAGTTTATATTTTGAGTGTAAATCTGAGTCTCTGAGTTAATTTGCAATTTTTTCAAAGTTCCTTAAACTCAAATTGGAATATATTATTACCGAGTTGACTGTAAGTACGCCTGTGCCTGTTCATAGAGAGGTCGAATTAATGAAGTTTTTTACTTCTTGTCGTGTTGAAAAATGTAGCTTAATGTTCATGCGATGAGCCTTAAGCAAATGCAGCAGTTGAAAAACTATTTGGTTGTCGCAAAATTGACGTTACTGAGCTCTCACTAACGTTATGCCGTGAATAAGACTTGCAGGTCTCTCAGGAAAATCTTTTGTGCACAAAACTCCACGTCCTGCAATATCCTCTTTAAACATCAGCTAAATTCCTCTCTTCGAGAAATTGACATTAGTTTTCCTCTTAACAATATTAGCTCTACACGTTAACCGCAATTTGACCAATTCGCATTCATCACAAGGAAAAGTTTATCACAACACGAAAGGCCATCCAAAAGAAGCAGAGCCACTGCAGAACACATCTTGTACTGGCAGCAATGTGTAGGACTCGTAAATAATTTCGTTATAACGAACATCACCGGCTCCAACAGCTTGCATGGATAAGTTGTAGATCGGCAGCTTTACAGTATCACAACACATGATAGAATATTAGTTTTGTAATCGTCACGTCACCTTTCTACCTAAGGAGAAGTGATACCGTCTAAAGATCTAGCCATAACGTCGAAGCATCGCGAACGGCGGCAGCTCCTGTGAGGTCTTCTGGAGTACAACGAAACTCTTGTCTCTTTTATCCATCCGAAATAATTGCGTTATGCTCGCTTTTACACTACAGACATTACCACTCAAAGTGGTCAGTCAAGCGGCGCAATCTTCTCTGAGAACCGCCAAACGGGTCTACCTCCAATAACAACGATGCTGTTGGTTTAAATAATGTAATCGAACAGAAACTATTCTGTTTATGAGCTGAAGTTACGGCGGCCCGGGATGCTCTACTGATATTCGCCGGGTCGACAGCGGTTTGTGTTTTAATATACGCTCTAACCTATGAGAGTTGTTCTGTTGCGTCCTCCACGTCTAGCCGAATTCAGTGCGCCATTCTTCTTAGTTGTTTCTGGCAGACCTAAATTATTTAAATACCCTGTCGGACGAGTCCCAAAGTAGAACGGCAATGGAGTTGATCGGTTGCAACAGTCATTTTGAAATATCACTTTTGAAAGAATTCAGCATCGATCCATGTGCGCATGCGGTTGTCTGAATCAAAATATCAGCGCCAACGATTTCAGTAGATTTGAGCATGGCAGCTTAGCACCCTTCGATATCGGTAGGTTGCTTTTCAGAGTTAGGCTTATAAGTGCAAGGATAAATGTACCAAAAGCAGAACGTTTATAATAGCTGTTCTATTCCGTGATGTTATACAGTGTATATATATTCCGTGATGCTCATATTGCATCCAGGGACGCTTGTTAAAATCGGGATTTATTGTATGGTTCAGATACCTTAAAAATGCTTTGATAACGAAAAAAAGAATGAAGCGAGTTTAGGCGGATTAAATGAACTGTCTCAACCATTGATAGTTCCACTAATTGAAGTTTTAATGTAAACATGCATATTCTTACACACTCAGAGTTTCTAGATAAATATTTAAATATTTTCGGTAAATATTTTCTTAACAAAGGTGATAAATAAACCTGAAATTTCACTCAAAGCATTTCATTATCGTTAAGTACTTCTGCTTCGGGCATATTTTTTGAAGGCAAACAACTCGAAATCAATCTGGAATTCATTATTATATATGCGGGTTATCCCACCTTCAACTAACCTCTGTATATGTAAGGTATATAGCTCACACTAAAGCCGAGTTGGTGCCACACTTATGGTAAAGCATTGACACATCGTAAGTCACACGTGACAGATTCGCCAGCTGCGCCAAAGGCAAGCGGCAAAGATAGGAAAGTAAAGGAGGACTAAAGAGGAAATCGTCCGCGAAACTATCCATCACATAGTCGCTAGATATCAGGATCAATCTTTAATAGGCAGACCTCTCTGCGTACTCAAGAGTTGCCTACCGACTTCTGTATTTTCCAGCTGGTGATTCTAAAATATCGCGTGTGTGCGGACGTGTGGATTCAATTTGTGTATCGCTCGCGAAAAGAAAATTGTAAGCCATTTGTAGGTCTAAACTGTTTACATAAGCTAGTAGAGGCTAGAGAGTGAGTGAATGGCCAGGTGAAATTATCATCGATAGCTATTTTATTGATTCTTCTAAGAGTTATCATGGCTATCAATGAGATCTTCAGTAGATGTTTTTCGAAGAAAATTGCTAGAATACATGGTTTAAATAATGCCACCTCGACCGTTCTCATTGTAGATGCTACGATTGCTAAGTATTTTTGAGCAACACCGTGTAAAACTCACTCTTTTAAGTCGTAAGGGAAATGACAACGCGTTGCAAAATAAAATGTGTATTCCAATTATATGTCAGGCCGAGTTTCTTTAAGGAGGTGCCTTTGAGCCCTTTCAATTTGCGTACCCTAATTCGGTAGATGTATTGCTGCAAGACATTCTTTTCGATAAATACAGTCATCACAAATATTTGAACTGCTGCTGTTAGAATTAACTAGGCTGAAAATAAAAACAATAATTACAGTGGTACATATTGAAATATACGTAATATATATATAGAGTTGAAAAATTTAAACTAGAATTAGGAAATATGATTTTATTCTAATTGGAAGGGTTTCATTATCGTAAGGTCGGGTGCTAAACTAGGCGCAACGTGCAACCGAAAGAAAGTCGATGGTGCACGTGTTCAACCCCCGTCAGAGCACAGTGACGTGATAGGGGCTTGTCGTACGAAGCAATGCGGAATTCATTTGCGGACCCTAAATGTTGGCTGATGTCCGACCAGCTTCAAAAAATAAGCGCCTACATTCTAAACAGAAAGGTTCGGTCTATATTTATAGAATAAAGGGTAAAAACAGCCATAATATAGTATGTATGCTTCTTCAACATGAGTTATCCTAATTAATCTAAACATAAGAGTAACACTTTTATAAATTTAGTTTGAACACCTATTTGAGGCATTCCTTTTATATATCAGCTAGCATTCTCCCTATTTTAGTAGGTGCATGCGGAACATCAACACATTTCGCGGTACCCCTGAAACAATAAACGCATAAACCAAACATTTTGCCTCCGCTCGCTCAGTTATCTTTTCCCTCCGGATATGGAAATATTGTTTTTTGGGCTAACCATAGGTGTTGAAAAAAGCTAACGCAGGAAGCTTGGAGGGTACGGAGCTTGCGCTCACTGAAATTTGAACCTTTTTGGTTTATGAGCTTGCCACCTATTATTTTTTGGCGTTGTTGGCGACAGACTTCGCATGTCATGAACGCGGCTCTTCTGTCAAATAGAAGGGTGCTGAGAAGATGACGAGAAGATGTTAAACGCTTCTTTGTCTGTGGTAAGATGTGTGATGATCATTGTTTTACGCATACGAAAATGTGCATTGTGGGAGTGTGAGAAACAACTTTAAAGAGCTTTTGTATTAGAAACACCGTCTTTAAGTTGTTTTTTGAGCGAGATCCGTAACACCGAATTGGTTCTATGTATTTTCCTTGAATTAATGCGTGAAATCCGTTAATAATACCTTTTTGACAACCTAAATTTACATATATATATATATATATATATA
>MNPL01003056.1:0-11508 GCA_002081605.1 Tropilaelaps mercedesae
TATATATATAGAGCTCTGCCTTAACTCAGAACTATATATATATACATATATATATATATATATATATATATATATATATAACAAAAAGCACATGCATATTATTGGACGGCTGGTAGATGTAAATGGCCAGGTTAAAATGTTAGAAAAAGACGCATATGAAAGCATCCGTTTGCAGCAAGGCTGCTTTTTGGAAGCCAAACCATTATTGCACTTACAACAAGTGCAAAGGCACAGAAATAGAAAACACGACAGGCACTAGACAATGCAGAGCGCTTTCTGCGTTACGCTTTTCATTTGTCCGGAACATGAATCCAGTGCTGGTCGGTAGTCCAAACCAGAAAAAAACCTATGACTAGCTAAATGGACGGGCAAAACTTAGGTAGTGAACTGAATCGCTTACGGAAGTCCAACGACAGGGAGATAAGGCTCTGAACGCTTTACCTTGTTCGGCCACCGAACCAAATGGACACAGGTATAGGATTAGTATGATACGATCGTAATACTGAGCACTATTATCGTTATTGTTATCCTCACTGCTATCGTATGACGAAAATGCCGCTAGGTTTACTACATGCCTCTGCGCTTATGTTAGTACAGATGCACCATGTGAACTGATAGTTCTATTCTAAATCATACTTATTTCTGCAACGGTCCGACGTCCGACAAAGCTGCCGAATGCTTTTCTAAGCCATGTTTGGGGTTGATTATTACGTGGTGATATAGATGTTTTCATTGGGCAGTTGTACTAGACGCATTCGTACGCGCACGTACAATGTATCGTCAATGGCCGGCTGTTGTTGACAGCGGCGGGTAACCATGTCTGTTACTTACTTGGTTTATTTGTTGTCCCGCATAATTCGTACGACATCTGTAGCTGTCCTGACAGCCGTGTCGTGGGTTTTCGTACATCCGTGTTTGCTGTCCCTGTCTCCTTGATCTATGGTAGTGCGCTTGTACGTCTGTGTTTAGCCGTGCGTCCACGTGCGTCCACGTGCGTCTACAGAGTGTAAACAGCCCGAGGTTTCGGTGTTTTACGGGCGTGTGGCCGCTACAAGCGAACGCTATCCAGATCTCGTAGTAGATATCGTCAATTCGATGATTGCCGTTGTCGATTATCCGATAGCGACACCATGTTTGGTTGTCGGTAATTCTAGCGCCGATGCGATGCCAACAACGACGATGGCGACAACGACATGAAGCACGATGGATGCATTTATACATCAACGCACAGTACACTGACCATGGCGTAGGCCATCACCGTTGCAATGGCACGCGTGTAGAGCGCTTACACAGCATGATGATGGAACACGATAGAAAGGGCAGGCTAGAGGGAAATATAGAGAGAGACAGAGAAGGAAAACGAGCCACCGAAATAACCAGAACGATAAAATAGGCGTGACAAGCGGCTAGAACCACCCTGTCAATGGTGTCGTCGATAGACATCACATAATCGAGCTTATACGACAGCACCGCGGTCCACGCGCGGAAGTTCTGTCACGAAGCAGTGTTAATTGTAAATCTCTCTGCGGCCTGCATCGATGTGCTTTAGTCAGCTGACGCGGCGGTCTCATACAGGACGATAGAACTGAACCAACTGTCATTGATTGCTTTCCAATAGTAACAAACTTGTTGCACAGTTGTAGAAGAATCGTGGTAGAAGTGGCTCATATTCGACGTCGATGTTCCGAGAGGCCAATTGCTGAGTAGCCAGCCGGCAGTCAGGGAACGTCGACACGGGTGTGAGATGTACTTTTACATCCACCTTTGCCTTTTACTGAGGACTGTATCTCTCGGCTAGATTTCTTCTCCCTCAGTTCGAATGCCTGTCAGTTTGGATGGAAAGGCCAAAATCGAGGACTGGGGTGTCTCGGCAATATCGTTGTATTTGGCCATCGAAACCAAAGAACCTGACGAATCGCTGGTGCTAAAAGCACCAGTGATTTCCAAGGGCACCATTGGGACACGTGAGTGCATATTAGAACGAAACACGAATGTATAATCGAGAACATTATGGACATTCATGCTCTATACAAATACCAAGACACAGTCGGGTCTGGGCGCATTCGATTCACTTCGATCAAGTAGGATTACCATTGTTCCCATGGCATGCCCACATCGAATGCCGTTTGTTATATTAGCTCGCCGTAGGAATGCGAATAGCGGTGGCAAGGCGGGGTGGTAAAGGTCGATTTCCAGTTGTTTCATTCCCTCCAGGACACAAGTTCAAGACATCAACCGAGTCTGTTAATACACGTATTTCAGTGCTCACAACGTAGTTGAAATTGCGTGACTCGAAACTAAATAATGTCCTCAATCGACGGAGCCTTGTACCCCCACGTATTGTCGCAGCGACAGCACATGGGGAAACGACACGTCCCGGCAAGTCGTGGAGCGACGCGGCCAAAATAGGTGCTCGTAAGCATGTGATGACGCCACTCTTTGCGAATATATCGGTCGAGTACTCCCAATTCTGGTGCGCGCGAAGTCAGGCAGAACTCTGATGGAGAAATATCCGCATTACACTACAAGATCTGACCAATGAGACAATGCAGCAGCTGTAGCGACAGCCACAATCATAGACAGCTACGAACAAACAGCACTGAGCGAAAGGCAAAAATTCTGACAGATGTTCGGAACGTAACAACCGTATTGTTACAGTATACCGACCGAGAAATACGTGGTTGGACGGCAGGGGGTCTAGTATCCATCGTAGGCGCGAACGAATAACATGCGGCTATGACAGAATATAGACACGCGTACGGACGTCTCCGTCTAATACGATCCAGCCCCTTATCCGGTTTGACCCGTCCCGGACCCTGGACCAAGAGGCGTGCTACAAAATACAAAAGCGTTGCGTGAATTCCATTGCACACAAACAACCAATGCATCGTTGTTACCACTAATAGCACTAGTGGCAATAGGGTAGTAGTAGCGAAAACGCGGCGCCATCACTAATAATAATAAAAATACTGAGAGACGAAACAGAACCGCCATGCATGAAGTGCTATTGTTCGTATCCAGCACAGAGGAGACGGCCGGGGCCGAAGGAGGAATACGGGCGGCTGTTCACGTCAAGTCAAAGGTTATGCGCCTCAGGGTGTGAGGAGGCGGCGCCCATTGCTTTCGGGGCTTTGTTTCGTAAGGTGGCGTACGCCCGAGTAGTGCGTTTTTCATCGTTGCTGTTGCGATTACGAGCGGCATCAAGGCAATCACGTGAATCATTACGGCGTAAACGCTGCCGATAGCTGCTGCATGTTGCCATGGTTTGCCGAGGAACAGCAACAACGACCTCTGTTAGGGCTGCGAGTATTTCGCAATATATATATATATATATATATATATAGTAGTTTAAGTTTTTGAATCGGTATGCGATGGAATTTATTTCATCGTCACCCAGCACCCAGCATGCATGGATCAGTAATGAGGTCTGGCGACGGTGTGTGTGTGTGTGTGTGTGTATTGTACGGTGTATGCAGAACGGCATTGTACAATACAACAATACGATAGTGTTAGTGAAACGTTACGCCTGCAGGATTTTACGGTTTGATTGGGAAAATTCGTGATGCGGGTTTACAGGGCTAATGAGACTGCGGAGACGATGAAGGGGGTAGCGAACATTTGTTTCGTTTATTACCGTTACTATGACAATTCACGGTTCCACGAAATCTCAGATGCAGCACGGTCTAGCGGGCAAAGTCATTAACACCAAGAGGCATATTCCAGCTTTATTTGGATTGATACCCCGGCATGTATTAATTAATGCGCATGTAGATAGCTATTAGTCCAGTACTCGCATGAAAATGTGCCCACCTGTCCGCTGCGTGTTGTGTGTTGATTCCATAGCTCACAGCGGCGCTCCGTACTGAGCAATCTGACCGGTGTAAACGCTATTTAGAATCGTCGCTCTCCTCTTCGTGGCGCATAAAAACGGATGAAATGGAACAGGAATGTTTGCCTACGCAAATTTCGGTTGTCCCCCGCCATCAACTGGAAGAAATCGCCGGCTGGGCGTTTCTTCGGCAGAACATGCCTAGCTAGAGCATGCCGTTTGTTCATGCGCTGACTTCTACTGTCGGATGCTCTGAACATTTAGTTCACACGCGGGATAGCCGAAGATAATTATCTTTTAGATTGATTGTAGTTAATTTTAGAAAATAATTAGTTCCAGTTTGCCTCATACGTATATACGTATCGCACAGACGCGACACAAGGCCAACACCGAGCGAACAAACGGGTCTTGCACAGATACGGGTTTCCAATTGGACTGCACGTCGCGACATAACACGACAGCGTCACAACAGCAGCAGCAGCCCGTCTCGAGCTGATATAGTAATAAACGCATTCATAGGGGCGTATTGATTTTCCGTGGCGTTGCGAAATATAAAGTAATGCAGCTGACAGTAAGGACCAATTATGCAGACGTTATACATGCGCGTATTGATCGGTGTTCTATTGCACGGTCAGGAAGGAGATGGGATGGATGGAGAAGGGAGTTAATGGCAACCGTTGATCTGGTTCGTATCCCTTTTTTTTGGATGTTCGCGTACAAACCAGGAGCAGTCACAGAAAATTAAAGATTAGCAGTAACAACGTCGATGTAAATAATATAAAAGTGGAAAGAAGGCACTACCACCATGGAGAAGAAGTCTCTTGCCGCCGCTATGATTGAGTCATTTTTATTATTCCTACACAGTCAAGACGCAAATATGTAGAGATAGGAAAGAAAACATGAATTTAGTGTACCGAAAGCGACGAAAAAACACCAGCCCAATAACTGCATTACATCATTTCAACAAACCATTAGATCAACGAGCACCGTTAGACAACACTAAGCCTGATATATTACCGATGCCGAAGTTTCGGCATTGTGACATTGCCAAACAATGCAGTCGTGCTGTAATAAATGCAACTTGCAGAAGAGGCTCGTCTTTCAGTCTGAACTCATTCGATTAGGCTTTACAACAACAAACAACACAATCGCGTATTTACTCAAATGATTCGTTGTAGTGCTTAAGCCGACTCATGTAACAGGCCGTGGCCAAGATATCTTCGAGCAAGGCAAGACAGAAGATTCAGAAGTAGAGCAGGGATAGGACGACATCGCCGAAGGTGTACGACAAAATAGATCAATCCCTGCCTAGTTTATATATTAATGAGGTGGCCGAAAGTCATTCCGGCAACGTCGTTTCAACCTTATTTATATTGAGACGATTATAGAGTGCCTCTTAGAAGGGAATGCGTTACTTTGGTTCATCCATCCGTTAATATAGTGGCTTAGTGTTGGCGCAAACTTTGTACATAGTGAGTTTTGCTTTGAGCAAAGGAGATTCAAGGTGGCTTAAACGACCTGATTTCCCTAGAGTTGTGATCAAATTGCACGCCTGTGTTAGTGTACGAGCTTTTTGCATCGGTACGTATCACATTTCTTCTTTGTTGTGTAAATATCAAGTTATCGCGACGATACGCTATTATGTATAGACGCTTAAAAAGCAGAAAAGGAGTTGTTTCAGACCTTTGTTCACGTATGTGCTGTATATAAGTAGTAATAAGCTAAGCATAAACTGTTGTAACAGATCGTATAGTGGCGTATAATGATTGTATGATGGTTTATTGTTGGACAGGATCTTACGCTCGGCGCAGATAAAGACCGGGAGAAATTGGGTATCCTTATCGGATTACCTCTAATCAATTCTGTCTCACATTCACTTTGGATTTGGCACAACACGCGACGAATTGAACAAATCAACAAAAATGTACGCACAACCACAACAAATGCACATGGCAGTAAAAGCGGAATCGCTGGAAGGAAGGTCGTGGAAGATATACGGCAACTTCCGCTTTCGATGATGATGCCTGCGTTAAAATATACGCCGGCTATATATCGAAAAAAGCTAAATCTGGCGGGCAAAGTCAAGTTAGCGTAAATGTGGAGTACGTCGGGCAGAAATCTACTGGCTGGGTTATCCGTTTGATGGAATTGGCTGTCAAAATAAATGCGTGTTATCTTCATTTAGGTGTGTCGGGGTTGATATCAACAAGTGACAAGTGATAGAAATGCAGGTTTCGCCATTTCTCGGTCCTACGGGCTTCCGAAAATGGTGATAAGTTGCTGGAAGCCACGTTTGTAGCTTGTGTGTTCGCGTAGGCATGTTAACTGATTTCCCTACAGATTCCGCACAGTTAGTACAGGATGTACTTTATAGTTGTCAATGAACTGAGCTACCGATGATGTGGGACTATAATAGAAGATATAGTGTCAAAAAGGACGCTTTGTGATTTTATTGTGTCCGTCAGAGCTCGGAATAACTTACATAACTGAACGAAAATGTGACTATAGTGTCGTATTATCAGTTTTCTCATTGTCAAAAACAAATATACTGAAAAAAATCCTTTTTAATTTAACCATTATTATCGTACTATGGGAATATATCGATTAATTTCGCGCCTGCTCATCCACTGGCCATCTCAAAATAGTTGGCGAGGTCGATGCAATCAACCCGCTATTTTTTATTTGGCGCTAGACCGAAGTCCGAAGACGCTAAGCGGAGGCAGACGTCTTCGAAAAAAAAAGTCTTCAGTGAAGCCACAGATAAAGCTTCAGTTTGGCATCCGACCAATGGCTATTCGAAATACTCGTTCAAACTTACCACCGTGCCGTTGACGATCATGAATGGTCCAGTTTTGCCGAAGTCCGTGCTTGAGTAACGGTGGCTGTCATCGTCATATACGACGCATGATACGGATTTTACGGACTTGCTCAGACGTATCGACATCAAAAAGCTTCGTAAAGTTCACATAATCATTTGCAGGCGTTGTTTCTACGAGCTTTAATTGACTTCATGACCTAAGCCATCGCGATGCGATGATCCTACGATATGATTGGATGGCTGCCTTGGATTCTTCGTACTTCGCCAGACCGTAAGACAAGCGAGCTTGCAACGTTCGGCGAAGTCATTCAGGCAATAGTGGCAGCATTTCTGTTTTGTTGTTCGCAAACAAACGTACCGCCATTGTCATCATTAGATCGAGATTTGTGGCAAAGCGAACAAAACGTGTTTTCGACGACGTAATGAAACCGTACACCCGGAGAGATCTTCGTGTGTCTGAATTTCCATTTCGCGTCGTTGCTGGACGACACCCATAATCAGTTGCAAATACCATCTGAAGTGCTGAAGTGTGTATGTCACTGAAAGGTACGCAATCCCGACACCTACCGCCCTATGACAGGTTCCAGAGACGGTGATTTTTCTGACGAGAAGACGATCCTCGTAGTGACAGGAATTCCGTCGTTCACTTCGTCTTTGCCCTCTAATCTTTCTGTTGTTCTCAGCTTTGTGAATTTTTGCTATTGGCGTTGACGCTACATTTCATTCATCCTCACCCTCAGGACACGTTGTGCCGCTATGGTCGCTTGTTACTGTAACGCAATAAAGGCAGCGTCCTATTCTGGTTCGCATAATTTAGACTGTTTGTCTACCGACTATGGCCGCAGTTCCTGCAATAGATGGGTTGCCCGTCGTATTGTCACAGAGTGGGAACTCCAGGTAGGACCAAAGTAGGGAAATTTGCTGAGGACGTCGCCGTTCTAGATGCCTACAAAATGAGTCTATTACATCGTTGGATCGACATGTTTACGTCGTTTTGGAAACAAGATCGGCAACAACGATGCCCGACAAAATATCGTTATGCGTTTATTGACAAGGGTGTACGTGCGAAGGATCTCCCCTACAGTGGCACATGTTATGCGCAATTAATCAGCAATGATCGGTAATGTATCGAGCTGATTAATTTTGATGAAATGCTTAATTGGTGTTTGCTGCTCTTGTCGCCTTTTAGGTGCGTAGGGAAATTAATGGCATATGTTTTTTCCCTCTCATTTATGGCTATCGCCTAAAATGCCACGCAATTATAGTATCGAGCAGAGGGATTCAAGCGAAATCAACGTTTCATTGGGCGGTGGTGGCGTTACGGCATTACGGCGATGTTAATATTAATTTGCCAAGAGCAATTTCTGCTACTTGGTCTGCTGTACGGTACATACGACCCGCTGTGTGCTTGTCCCGACGTTAGTAGCTGCCGTTCGACCATCGGAGCTGATCAATTTTTCGTTTATTGCACAACGGCAGTACTGTGTCAATGTAGCAATACTGTCATGTCTGCACGGCTCAATTATGACAGCTCTGTATTAATTATATTGACAAAATAAAAGTTTGTCACGCAGCATTTCACAGCGCTAGCATAGCATAGCGTAGCCCTGGGTCATGCACGCCGCTCTGGGTTAATTGCATCACCATATGCACTATAACAATTCGATAGGAAGCAATTGTAAACCGGGCACAGAAATATTTTCCCTTTCGGCGTACATCGGATGTTGGTTTTTTGCTTCATCAAGTCAAGGTGCAAACGATGAGCTTGTTCAGGTGTTGAAGTCTTTCGAGGCAATGCTCCACAAAATTGTCATTGAGCGATTTGCTGGTTCTTCATCAGCCCTGTACGTACATGGATAATCTGAATCGGTCCATAATGGCCGACCATGATGAGGTCGGAAGATGGCGACCCTTTTTTTTAGCTTCCCTCGACGTAAGGACGGGCCGCATGTTGTGTTCAATTCCTGCTACGAACCATTTCTGTTGCAATCTTGAGATAAACCCACTTAGAGTTACCTTGAAATAATTTTTCTTCAGCCCACTTAAACATGATCATCGTTGTTTTGGTAAAGATTCATGTCAGCAAAAGGGTCACATCGGTACGCCGGATGTCTAGAGAGTCTGAACAGAGAGAAAATCTGACGTCCATAAATAGGACTTCTGAGTAGGCTTGACTTCGCCTGAATGCCGCGCCCGCACGAGTAGAGTGCCAGACAAAAACCGGGAGATAGAACTCACTCAGAAGAACCTCACTGATACAGCATCAACATTTATCCGTAAAGGGATCGCACTGCGAACGCCTTTCCGCGTCTCATCGGTAGGACACGCCGGTGCCGATCGCCGACCGTCATTTTGGCAAAGTTTAGGTCGAACTTTTTTCCGCTATTTCATTTCTCTTCGGCCTATGTGGCCACTAAGTGGCAAGTCTCGCTGTTTCGAAGCGCTATCGTCGCTGTAAGACGCGGACGGTAAGGACCGGCAGTGGATGGCCGTCGTGTCGGCGTGCGCGAACGGCTGGATACGTCGCACCCACGGCTGGCAGCTGTTCATGTCGTTCGCGCGGCAAGAAAATTTAAAAACGGAAATGCTACAAAGAATCGCGTCGGTCGATACGCGTTAGGAAACGTGGGGTCACAGAGCTAATTGGCACATATAGAATGCACACAACACACGCACGCACACACACACACGTGTACGACCCGACTGCCCTCATCTCATAAACGAGGCATTCGCAAACACACATTTTGAAGTTGATTAACAGCTTTCCCATATGTCGACATATCAGATCGTTTCAGTGGTCTACGAAAAAATAAAAATCTTGCTTGCGAACTTCGCAGCAATGACGAGAAGATTGGTTGGCGAATTTCAATTTGTTATTACCGTCCGATTTTGTCTGGCCGGACTGTCCATGGATGAGAAATGCGAGAGCTTGAAAAGACTTGAACGTGGCAATACCTTGCGCACAATGGCCCCGTACGACGAACTGCGAAGCGGGAGAAAGCGATGTTCAAATAAGTTGGAAGAGAGATGTCTGGCACGTGGATTCTCTCCGCTCTGTATTGAGCTAGTTGATTTCAAATGGTTCCTCCTCTTCATAGAAGGCATACTTATTTGCTGAGATTTCTTAAGTACATCCCATTTTGTCACAATCATCGCGAGTGTCACGACGATCCTGTATTGACTCTATTGTGTCGCTAAGGCTGATGTATTTCTCTGTGAGTATATCATCGCGCTATCCGAATGCGTACTCATTCAATAAACGCCTTTTTCGCCAGCAGCGAAACAATCACTTATTAAAGGCCGAGTTTATTACAAAGTGCCCCAGCCCCATTAGCCCGGCAAACGCTGAAATAGTAAGCGTTCCATATATATATATATATATATATGCATGCTTTTCTTTTGACAAATATTGCAGAGCGATGAAAATCATATTCTTACGTAAGTAATGACTAACAATATCAACTATACAAATGATACGACCAATCAAGAAAATATTTCTTCTAGACGCGGTTCGGCGATAGGCATATCTTTGTTGCACTAAAAGCAGGGCTATCACAAAGCACGGGGTTCTGTATGAGGGATAAATAATGTAATAATAAAATAAAATAATGTATTATTATTATTGCTGCATTATGATGTAAGCGCGTTTAGAACTTTCTCCCTGCATTTACCTCATTATGAGGACATATAGATAAAAAGCTGTTATAACTGCGTCTCACAAGCCAACGTCGCGTCTCCAATTTGACACAGTAGCGATAATCGAATCGTGTCGTTCATGGAAGGCCTCTGACCCCTCACCTTCGCTTCCCAGACGAAGACATCGATGCACTTTCAAGGTGACAAACAAACCAGTGATGAATGAATTCAAGCTCGAATTAACGCTGGTTAGTGGCGTATCCGTAAATACTACGACAATCGTAAAGCTGCTGCGTTGAATACCTTCGATGGCAAACAAGCGGCCGACCATTCCGTCGTTCGAGGAACAGAAGTTCAAGCCATAACCGAATTCGCTTACGAGGACGCGACATTAACTCGCGTTGTGAGACCGCGTGTCGAAACGCGACGTGCCTGCCGTCTACGCCGCCGCCGACGACGATGACGTGTCGCTCACCATCGACTCGGTTAAACAAATTCATTTTGCGGGGACGACCAGATATTGTGGCAAAACAAGCAGAGAATTTATAGTTCGTGTGTCTTTTGTGATGACGGCGCGCTGAGCGTCTGACGAACGGACGAAAAGAGAGAGACGCGCAGTCACCATTGCCACATATCGTCGTTCACTGATGATGTTTTGTCGAAACGACGAAACAATCATTTCTAGCGGCGTCGGTACGCGTTAACGAGCCGAACTAGACCGATCTGTTCTATCGCGCCTATACCACAACTCATCCATCCATGATCGTTGTCCTGTGTCTCCTGCTCAGCCGTTCGGCCAAGCGAATTTTGCTCGCGAGTGTCACACAGGCCATCATGGCACGTTACGCTCAACGGTGACAATTACGTCACGCAGAGCGTAACAGAGCGATTGTGCTCATCGCCATGACAGGCGACAACTTAGCCGGAGGCTTTCTCATAGATTCGGCTCAGATGCCGCTCAGCCGTTGACGTCCGCGGTTTGGGTCTGTTCGTCAAATTCACGTTTTAATAAACGACTTGGCGAACTGCAGAACAGTTCTGTTTTTCGAGTGACTAATTTCTTGTAACGTGATCCATTTCCAGTATTTTTCAAGTTGTCTACGATCATATCGGACCATTGGACATTTTTAGGTTTACGGATTCCTCGTCTTACCACCGTTTGTTATTCCTCCCTTACATTCTAGTACATGTGTGTGTGTGTGTGTGTGTGTGTGTGTGTGTGTGT